>CAIGRK010139434.1:0-16776 GCA_903798315.1 Fraxinus greggii
CTGAAGAAGGGATGGATCGGCAAATGAAGTCCAGCTTTCAACAAAAACTCACTGACGGCAACACAACCACGCCTCGGATTGCAGGGTCGCTCGTCGTAAGAGGGTGAAATGAGTTCAATGTCATAAGGGATCCTATATTTTTCCCTAAGGTTAACTAAGTATGTTAGGTCTACTGAGGAAGGGATTTTGGCTGCCCCTCAAACTGTTTCATCATCCCCTCACTCTTCCAAAGGTTGAGGTACGTCATCCTGCCTCAATGGTGCGGACAAGGTCGGCTGTGTTTGTAATGGAAAAACCCATCTCACTGGCCAGCTCAGTAATGTCAACCTTTCCCCCATCGAATTTTGAAGAAGAAGCCATTTCTTTTCTTTTCTCATAAAGTAACGGAAAAGATGAAGGAGAAGCTTGAAGAGAAAAAACTCAAAAAGCTTAAGAGAGTTTGAAGGAGTCAAAGAAACGAAGATTTACCCAAAAAATGAGAAAATCAACCACGAAAGCCTACCCTCTTTTATAGACAAACAAGCTCAATCCCAGCCGTTGGATTCGACTCAAGATCATCCGGCCTTTCATTTGAAAATTGAATCTGAACCGTCCACAATGTCTAACGTTTCACCTTCTATGGCTCAGATCTGAACGTATAACTCACGCACTCTCCTCGTGCTTTAGACTCACAAGGAACGTGGGAGACATTCATCATTACGCATTAAATGCGGCGATGGTAGCGTGTATTAGAAGTTGCATTGTACCAGCTGTCCCTCCTTGGAAAGCTTCCAAAACATCAAATCATTAAGGCGCAGCAAACTATAAGACGCCTTGTAATCCTCAGTGTCATTAAGAATGAAATGCCTCGTGACTAACAGCCCGATCTCTTCTGTTTCTATCGAACAGATAAGTTACCTCAAATATAATGATACGACGTGTTACAACTTCGGAATACACTAATACCTCGGAAGATTCAAAGAAGTCATGCCTCATCAGCTGAAAATCAAACGCTGACTAATGATGATAAAGGGCGAATAAGTTCTTGGACCAAAACTGAAGTCCTTGTACTTCAGCCGATGTCCTTGTTCTTCGTCCGAAGCTATATTCTTCGTTATGGTCCTTGCTGATGTTACTGAAAGAAGTAGGGAAATTTTCTTAGAATTACCTCAGAAGGTCGATCTGAGGTTCTCAACTCTATTAGCATCGAGGCTCATGCGCATATCAAAGTCCATTCATTACATAAAATAATCATGCATAGACTTGGGGGACAATTGTTACTCCTCATCTTGAAGGCTCAGAGAAGTCATGCCACGTAGCCTGAAAGTCAAACGTTAACTGAAGATGTCAGAATATAGAAAAGTTCAACCAAACCGATGTCCTTGTCCTTCCTTCGAAGTCCCTGTTCTTTAGCCGATGTTTTGGTTCTTTAGCCGAAGTCCTCACTTGTTCTCTAGCCTGCTCTTGCTGATGTCTTATAAAGAATTAAGGAAATTTTCCCACTAAGAGAACAACCTCAAAAGGTCGATCCGAAGTTCGTATGGCCGATGTTGTTGCCTTGTAAAAGATTTGAAGATCTTCGAAAAGTGATTGATGTGACACTTGCAGCAGATATGTCAGTCTGTAGTATAGGGCGACTGACCCTTAATCAATGTTTTAAATTGTATGAACAGACATTGATGTAAAGTTGTAATTTAGGAAATGAAGCAACTTGGCTTCAATCCAATGGCTGCTACGTCGGCCAGTATAGTATAAATAACCCTTCTTCACGGTTTCACGGTTAAGAAGGGGAGAGCGAAAAATATACATACATGAACAAAAGAGCATTGGAGACGAAATATTTATCTATTATTCCACATATTCTTGTTTACGGTTACACAATTTAGTTTCGTTTTAACGCGACAATCATGGATAGTGCGATTGCCTTCCATTTTATTTGTCGGAGCTCGAAGTTTTCGTCTCTCGCCGGAAAAGTGCCTCCCGCGTCCATTTCAAGTCAACTACCGCTGTTGTTCCTGTAGAAACGCGTCGGAACAGTGCTTAAACGTGATAAGAGTGGACTCGACATCTGTTGATTCATTTTTTGGGGTCAACAAAAACCATAAAAAGTCTAACCAAAAAATGAAAGAAGAAGAAGGGAAAAGACCGATAAGAAAGGGAATGATCGATTGCGGAGAGTAAATACTATGTTTCCGTCTTGGTGTTTGCTCCAAAGATCTGACGGAGAATCTTAACGAAATATTTGGGAAGTCACGAGAAATTAGTCAGATCCAATAACCCACAACAAGTGACATGTCAAGATTACAGTAAAGACGACATACGTAGATAAATTTCAAGTGATAACTTTAGTTCAATGAGGTTATTTGTAGCACTTTCGAATCACTACACTTGAACTTATGGATGAAAAGCATTTATGTAACACTAAGCTATGGTCCCAATTAGCTCGAGTCGTCTCTATATACATGTAAAAGCATTTATTTACTAGAGATGAAAACTATTTTTCTTTTACCGTTTTAACATTTTATCCTCGACCTGCATAAATCATTGTAGTTGATAAGAATTAATCTATTTGTACAATATTTTCATACAACATTGTTGACAATGTTAGTTGTGGTAAAAAAATATTTGTTGAAAATATTAAATGTTTTTTAAACTATCCAATGATACTGTGCGGTTGTCCAATGACTATATATCACGCCGCTTGTAGACAAAATCATTGTACGCTAATCATCGTTCAATTGATAGACTTCAATTGATAGACCATGAAGCACTAGAACCCCTTTTAAACCTATCAAAACGACCCCATTGGGCCACGTGGCATTGAGATGCTCCATGATTTCTCTCTAACAAAACCCAATTATGTCATTCCACGTTACGCAATCTCATTGGCTCGCCTCAAAGTAACCGGTCCGCTGACGCTGGGCCATCACTTTCACGGCCCAGAACACAACCAAAGAGATAAAACATGGAAGTGAGCCTAATCACTTTACGACATTAAATTACAATTATGCACTTTATTTAGTCTTTTAATTACAATAATGCCACTACTGTTGTTAACCACGTCTAAATAGTTTTTCTAAAAGAATTATAACTTTTTTAGAGAACTAATTCTTTGTTAATAAGTGAATAAATACATTTACGAGTCTATACTGAACATCGCTTCTGAAATTGTACATATTGTTTGAAATATGTGATCGTGTAATTTCATTAAATATATTTCATTTTTATCGAAACACTTGACTGTTTATCAAAAACTACACAAGTCCGATCAAACTAGCTAATTCGATTCAATTTCAATTAAAATTTAGTTGGTCAAATTTTCAATTCTATCTACAAAGCTGAATTTTTTATTTCGATTTCACAATTATTTTTCTAGAATCTCAAAATTAAAACAATCATTAGATTAATTTATATGATCATTACATTAATTCGCACGTACACATAACAATTAACATTTTTATCTGAGAAAGCATGAAAGTGAAATGAGTAATTTTACATCACTTCTTACACTTTACAATAAACATTTTTTAAGCATAAAAAGAACTGAGCAAGAAGTCGGATCTTATCGGGACTGAGAAAAGATATGATTAATCGGATGAACAACAACAATCAGTCTTTTTAAAATAAAAGGGCATGAAAAGGTACTTGAAGGGATATAGGGTTCACCTTTATCGGGTTTTGACATCAAGCTATTCAAGAAAGTAATGCAGGGAATGCTAACCATTAATCTAAGGTTTTGAAAAAGACGTATTGACTGATCACAAGCGGTAGAAATATATCCTTGAACACTGAATTATAATAATAAAATACTATCATCAAACAATTCAAGGACAGAGAATCAACTCGTTTAGAAATTAATCTCGAAGCTAGTTCACAACAATCAAATAAGCAAATTTATAAAACAATAAATTTAGAACATATGTGGCCGAATTTAGAAGTTAGCTTTATGTAATATCACGTAAAAATCTTAACTTGTTACTAATTAATCCTCCTCACGGTGCAAAACACACCTTCGGGGATGAGATCCCCGATCTCTAATGCATTCATGGTGGTTCTCATGCGCCAAGCACATCAGAGGTGAGGGAGATTATCTAATTGTACTTTTTTAGAAAAAAATGTGACTTTTGATGTAATTTTTTAATTTAGTCTGTGTTTTGGCTCCGTCATTTCACATTTTAATTAGGAGAATGATAATTTTTTTTGGAAATTTTTTTTTGGAAAATACGTTGTTGAAAAAGAAGGAGAAGTTTTTTAGTTTATATGTAATATTATTTTATTAAATAACGCGTGGTTAATAAAAAGATAGGGAAAAATAGATTTTAATTTATGGAGGCCAAAGAGAGGCTTAGTTTCATTCTTTTTTGTTTATTTAAAGATGATGACAAATTTGTTATTTTACGTGGATGTAACGGTGAAAATGGACGAAATACGAGTTTTACTATAGTTTGGAAAAATTAAGAATAAATTAGAAACATATTGTAAAGATTCGAAATGAAATAATTGTATTTAGTACAAACTTCAGTTTCCGTAGTTGAGGATGCAAAGCATAATAACACCTGGAGGCTACCCATCATTGGGGCTTGATTACTATTACTTCTCTCCTTTTACCATCCCATTTATAATTTTATCCCGTCGACATATATTTTTCATCCCACCAGTTTTGACGAGAAGTAAAATCTGATGTCACATTTGATATTTTATCTGCATTCAAGGGTAATTTCGTCAATTCAAAGCAGATACGTACAAAGAACTATAGAGTTAAAGAGTTGGCGTGTATGTATGAGTTGTTCGGTTGAATAATGAATAGATAGGAATGTGAACACAAAAGAAAGTTGGCAAAAGCAGTGCTTTCAGTGGAAATGTACCTTTTCTACCCTTAATTAAATTATTGTTTATATTTTATCCTTTCAATAATTATTGTATTAAAATATTTTGATATACATACATATTATTTTGCATTTTCTTGGATTGTTTTGAAGTGGATGAATTGGGATATAGATAATGGAGCTGTGCTAGAACAGACATTTCTACCACCATATTCTCCTCATCTTGCTTTTGCAGATTCTTGTTCAACAGTGTCCATACGAATCAAAATTCTACTTTTTTTCTTCTAGTTTCTCTCATTCTGGCTACATTATTACTGCTTATTTCACACATAATCTACTTATTTTTAACTTAAGCAGGCTTGAAGTTGAGGGTCAAACTTAAACATTCAAACACCCACACGATTAGTTTTTTTACAAGATTTTATGGAGACCCTTTGAAGCAAGATTGTGCTGTCAGGTTCTTTGTCTGGTATTTTTGATTTGATTGCTATTCTTAAAAGAATATTTGCTTAGTTTGCTTCTATCTATTTCTCCATCTGGATTTTTGGTCGTTATCCGAATTTTTTAAAGGAGCTGTTTGGGAATTGAAAAAAGCTGGAATCTTTTGGGAAATTCTTCCTTTGATGTGGGTGTTCAAGAAGTTCTTATTTCCGTCGATTCTTGGTCTTTATCATACAGATTTGAAGCAATTTGGTGGATAAGATATAATTTTTTGATTGGAGGGTTGGGAGATTGTAGACTCACATGAAAATAGCAAAAATTCAGAAGGGATTTCACTTTGACATTGTTAGATTCACATGAACATAGCTAGAATTCAGAAAGGGTTTTCAATATGATATTGTTTGATGTTAATTTCTTTGTTACATGAGTTATTCCATGTAGTTGGATTTGGCTTGAAGGTGGGGTATCAGCTTTTGATGTCATGTTGCTGGTTTTTGTCTCTGATTTCTTTGAATTTGTTGAGTAATGGTGGAGTCATGACTACCAAGACCAGTTGGCTTGATGATGGAGGGCGGATATTTATGAAATTGTGGGATTTGATTTCGGAGAGCAGTTATAAGTTCCACCATCATTATTCCCAGTATATTGGGTCGAGGAAAGTTAGGAAGAACTGGTGGAGGAAGCTTTTATGGGCATGGATTGGGTTCTGGATCGTAGTATCCGTTTGGGTGTTCTGGTACATGAATTCACAAGCTTACGAGAAGAGGAAAGAGACACTTATGAGTATGTGTGATGAGAGGGCTAGGATGTTGCAAGACCAATTTAATGTTAGTATGAATCATATACAGGCTATGTCTGTTTTGATTTCAACCTTCCACCATGGCAAGAACCCTTCTGCCATTGATCAGGTAAAACTCATCATCTTTAAGCTAAATTTTGGTGCACCGTCTTAGACCGTAGAAAGAATTTAGTACAAAATTAGAATGAATAATAATAGTTGGATGGTAATATGGTGGATTAAAGTGGATAATATTGTTTAATCTTATAGGCAAAAAATGCCATCTGCACTATCAACCTTATAATATAACGTAGAGGATGGCGATAGTTTTGAATGTGATAAGATTACTTGTAAGCATAACCATTTTTTAACTAAAATATCAAAAATACTATCCATCTGAAGCCACCATAACACCATTCACTTATTACTATCTATTGTGATTTTTTATAAAGTCTAATATTATGCATCAAACACAACCTTAATGATTAAGTCTCATTTCTTTATGAAAGGCAGAGACTAATAGTTCTTCACATTAATTGAGCATTTCTTTGTGAATTGGTTTATCCCAGGGCTTTAATCCTCGTTTTTAATCATTTCAAAGCTTCTATTTTCTTTTAATCATACTGTTAATTTACTTCTTGGTTTTCTGCTCATAGCAAATTGATAAATTTGGTCAAAGGAAAAGGTATTGTGAGATTCTTGTCAATGATAAGTATAAAGCTCCTTTCTATTTTTTAGCTTTAGGAGCCATATTCATGTGCTTTTCCCTCTATTCTTTGGTATCCTATCCGCAAAAATTTGAACTTCAAAATCTTGCAGAATACTTTTGCGAGGTACACGGAAAGAACAGCTTTTGAGAGGCCCCTCACAAGTGGGGTGGCATATGCTGTAAGGGTTCGACATTCTGAAAGAGAGGAATTTGAAACCGAACAAGGCTGGAGCATTAAGCGAATGGATGGTGTTAAACAAACCCCAGTTCATGAAGATGAGTATGATCCAGCGGACCTTGAGCCATCACCAGTACAGGAGGAATATGCCCCCGTAATTTTTGCCCAAGATACTGTTGCACATGTAATTTCTGTTGATATGCTCTCAGGAAAGGTAAAGTTCTTCGTTTTATGACCTGTAATTTGCTAATTATTCAACAATTTTCGAGCTGTAGGCGTTTAAACATAGTTAACATCCTGTATAATCCAACGATGTTCATTGCTTACATCATATACGTTACTTTATGTTCGAAGTTGAAAGGAGAGGCAGGGGGAAAAAAGAAAAACATAGGAAGACTTTATACCATAAATCTTTGTGTTGACAGGAAGATCGTGAGAATGTATTACGTGCAAGAGAATTAGGAAAAGGCGTCCTCACTGCTCCTTTCCCATTACTCAAAACAAACCGCCTTGGAGTAATATTAACTTTTGCTGTCTATAAAAGAGATCTTCCCCCTAATTTATCTCCAACAGAAAGGATCCAAGCAACTGCCGGGTATGTCATCTCTCTTCAGATTGTGTAGATGTTATGCTCAAGCAGCCAAAATTAAGTGCTTGTTTGTCTCCCATTATTGGGAGAAAAATGGTGTAATGAATAGTATTTATTGGAGAATGTGTGGTTGAAATTTAAAGTAATTTTATTGGTTTGTGTGTAAAATATTTATTGGAGAATGTGTGGTGGAGAATCTTACTGTAGCAAACAAATTTTTTTTTAATGGTAGACAAACAAGAACTAAANAATCTTAATTTGTTGTTTCTTAATACTGTAAAGAGCTATTCAAATCTCTTTATTAAGTTTTTGTTTGTCTCCTATTTTTGGGAGGAAAATGGTGTAATGAATAGTATTTATTGGAGAATGTGTGGTTGAAATTTAAAGTAATTTTATTGGTTTGTGTATAAAATATTTATTGGAGAATGTGTGGTGGAGAATCTTACTGTAGCAAAAAATTTTTTTTTTAATGGTAGACAAACAAGAACTAAAAGAAGTAAGATATATGACTGTCATGAAGAGCAAAATTATATATGACTATGTCATGAAGAGCAAAATTTTCTTTTCCTCTTCTATGTTAGACGGTCATTGCTGTAAAATAATTTCCCTTCTTAAACAACCAAATCCGTGACTTCTAAAATTCTTATTTTCGTAAACAGAGATAAAACAAGGTTTAAAAAGAAGAAGAAGAGATAAAACATAATTATGTCGACTTAAATTTGTCAAAACACGGTAATGAGATATGGAGGTTGATTAAAAGGCTATTTTAATGTTTCTACTTCTTCTTAATAGGTACCTTGGTGGAGTTTTCGACATTGAATCACTTGTAGAAAAATTACTTCAACAGCTTGCCAGCAAACAAACTATCCTTGTGAATGTGTATGATACGACTAATTTCTCCCATCCTATCAGCATGTACGGTTCAAATATGTCGACTGATGGGCTGCATCGTATCAGTGCTCTTAACTTTGGAGATCCATTCAGAAGACATGAAATGCATTGCAGGTGATCAGAACTCTCCTCTTTGAGCTTTTTCTTCTGAGCTTTGCCATGACTAAATTTCTTAAATATTAATTAGCTTTCAGGCATCAAGATGTGTGTGAGGCATGGATGAAATTCATAAAAGATTCTGTTCTTAAAAAATCTTCAATTTTGAATATCTAGAAAATAGACGGAATACTAGATTCTCAATTTCCATATTCCTACTTTCTCGCTGATTATAATAAACTAGAGAAGCCTATATCGTGATTCCGTTGCTCATAATTAACTGCTAAAAAAATATTCTATTAATACAGATTCAAACAAAAACCTCCATGGCCATGGGTAGCAATAACAACATCTATTGGTATCCTTGTAATTGCGTTGCTCATAGGGCAAATATTCCACGCCACAATGAATCGAATAGCCAAAGTTGAGGATGATTATCATCAGATGATGGAGCTTAAGAAACGTGCCGAGGCTGCTGATGTTGCGAAGTCGCAGGTACTTGCTTTAATTACTTAATCAGTTAAAATTTATATTAAAGGAGTATGTGCAAATGCATCTAAAATAATTCCATATGACTGCAGTTTCTTGCTACGGTTTCCCATGAAATCAGAACCCCAATGAATGGTGTTCTTGGTGAGTACATAAATTCTTTGTTTTGCTGGTGCTGTATTTCGGTATCTCTGATTTCTTGTGTTGATGAAATTACATCCAAAGAGATGACATCATTTATTAATTTCAGGGATGCTGCAAATGCTTATGGATACAGATCTGGATGAAACACAACAAGATTATGTCAGAACTGCACGGGACAGTGGTAAAGCTTTAGTTTCGCTCATGAATGAGGTTTTGGACCAAGCAAAGATTGAATCTGGTAAACTTGAGCTGGAGGCAGTCTGCTTTGACTTGAGGGCAATTCTGGATGATGTTTTATCACTTTTTTCTGGAAAATCACGAGTAGAGGTATACTTTTGATTTATTGCTTTTTCAGCCTGCTTGTTTTGTTCTGTTCTCTTACTCTAAGGCCCTTTTATTTTCCTAATGCACTTTATACAATTGCATAAGCAGTTGGCAGTATACATCTCTGATAAAGTCCCTGAAATACTAATTGGCGATCCAGGAAGATTCCGTCAGATCATTACAAATCTGATGGGCAACTCAATCAAAGTGAGTGCTATATTTTGAACTTGTTATTTACACTGAAAAAATTGGGCAAAAATCTTGAGGTTCCAGTATTTCATTGATCATATAAAACCAAATTTTCTATTTGGGATAGAGTTGGGTAGCTAAATCATTGTGAAGTCGACACCACAGATATAATGCTTTTTCTATGAATGTGCATGTGTTATGTTCAAAAGATATATGCATGTTCTATCATGAATGTGTTAGCAAAATTAAAGTATCTAGAAATCTAAAGGATGTAGTTTGTATTAGATTAATTTTGCAAAAAGGAGAAATTGATCCTCTTTCTAATTTAATGTTGGTTTGGAAAAGCTTAAAAATTCTTAAAAAGTTGAGGTCAAAGTTAATAATTAATTTTAACTATACATTTCATGTGACGCTTGACTTTTATCAAAATTTGCTGAGACTTATATCGATAGTGTAAACAACCTCTTATTGATTTTCTTTGCATTACTTGAGCTTTTGCTGGGTTTTCTTCACAAATAGGCGACTTGTTTGTGAATTCATTAGTGAGGTAATTGACTTGAATTATTATAGCGGTATATCATGCTTTAGCATATGTTCGAAGCTAATAAGCAATTATGTATTCATTTTAGTAACTGTCAACTAATGATTTCAAGTACTGCTAGTTCACCGAGAAAGGACACATATTTGTGACTGTCCACCTTGTTGAAGAAGTGGTGGAGGAATCAATGGAAGTGGAGACAGAATCACCTTCAAGTGGCACTTTGAGTGGGTTGCCCGTAGCCGATAGACGGCTGAGCTGGAAAAAATTTAGAATTTTCAATCAGGAAGGATCTGCTACATCATTGTCACCATCCTCAACTGACCAAATTAATCTGATAGTTTCGGTAGAGGACACGGGTCAAGGGATCCCATTTGAAGCTCAATCACGTGTTTTCACCCCCTTCATGCAAGTTGGTCCCTCGATCACGAGAACACATGGTGGCACAGGTATCGGGCTAAGCATAAGCAAGTGTTTGGTCCACCTAATGAAAGGTGAAATTGGTTTTGTAAGCTCACCGCAGATTGGATCCACCTTTACTTTTACGGCTGTTTTCACCACTGGCTACTCCAGTGTGAATGACCAGAAGAGTCAGCAAATTAACAATCAGCCCAATGCCATTGCTTCAGAATTTCAGGGAATGAAGGCTTTACTCGTGGACCCTACACCCGTAAGGGCACAGGTCTCCAAATATCACATCCAGCGACTTGGGATACACATTGAAGTAGTTCATGATTTGAATAACATAAAATTTGGGAACACGATTATAAACATGGTTTTCATTGAACAGGAAGTTTGGCATGAGGATTTAGGCTTGTCAACTCTCATTGTCAACAAACTGAATGGAACAAATTGTAAAGTTACTCCTAAAGTGTTTCTCCTATCCAATGCTATAAGTTCTACTCGAGCCAATTTCTCTGCTTCAGGTGTTTCGCCTCCATTTATCATTATGAAACCACTGAGGGCAAGTATGCTTGCTGCATCCCTACAGCGAGCTATGGGTGTTGGGAACAGAGGAAATTATCGGAACGGAGAGCTTCACACTCTATCCCTCCGAAATCTTCTACGTGGTAGAAAAATTTTAGTTGTAGATGATAATAGGGTTAACCTCAGAGTGGCTGCTGGGGCCCTCAAGAAGTATGGTGCTGATGTGGTCAATGCAGAAAGAGGGAAAGAGGCAATCTCACTGCTAACGCCACCCCATCATTTTGATGCCTGTTTCATGGATATTCAGATGCCAGAAATGGACGGGTAAGCATCACGCAATTTTTAGTTAGATTGGCACTTTCGAACTTCAGTATTTAGTTATTAGATCCACTGTAACTTCTCACTTGTTGAATACTGAAAAAACTGTGAAAGGTGTGAGCAGCTTATAAGCTACTTATTTAAACCAATTATTTGTGTAAATTAAGTTGTTGAAGGTATATCATATTAGCATTGACTTCTCATGCTGCTTTTCTCTCTTAAGTTTATAGATATTATTTGGTTTCTACAGCTTTGAAGCTACAAAGAGAATTAGGGACGTGGAACTTAGCATCAATAACCGTCTCCAATGTGGCGAACTCTCTCTTGAAGCTTACGAAAATGTTTCAAACTGGCATGTGCCCATTTTGGCCATGACTGCTGATGTGATTCAGGCTACAAATGAAGAGTGTCTGAAGTGTGGAATGGATGGATATGTCTCCAAACCGTTTGAGGCTGAGCAAGTATATCAGGAAGTTTCCCGCTTTTTTCACACAGATTCGAATGAGGATTCTTGGGAAGGATTTCCTGATTGATGCTCACGATGATGCAAGCAGAATGCACGTTCTTTGAGGCACCGCAGTGCGTTCATATTTGTAGTAAATTTTTCCCAACTGTGAGTATGCAATTGAAATCTTTTTTTCCTTTTTCAAATTTTCGACTCTTTACCATATTTGCAAATCTTGATTGTGTTCTCCTCATCTGTATTGTTCTTGTGCCTCCAGGAAAATGTGTTTTCTTCAATCAAACCACGATGTATATAATCGTCAAATATTCTTTAGTGGGGATTTCATTCTGCACCATTGGTCGTGTATTCAAATAGCCTGTAGCTGGATATGACCTGGTGAACAAGCTGATGGACTTGTGTGCCCTGTGTATGCTTCATATCGTGGGAGCAAATATTGTGAAAGCCGCATTCTTTATCAACAAAGTCATGCACGCTTAGGAATTCCAATACAGAGATCAATTTAGGATGATAGTCTGTAATATAGTCGACAATAGCAGGTACAAATGCATCTTGTACATCTTGAAACTAGGACGCATTCATAGTTTTTATGTACTAATTGGTAAGGATTGTATTGTGCAAAATGTTTGTTCGTTATTGAAGGAAGAGGACAAGATGACACTATGGTGGCCACTTGAGGCAGTCAACATAGCGACATTCTGTGGAGAATGGTATTTGGATAAAATAATAGAATCGAACACAATAAAATCGTTCTTTTATTAAAAAAAAAAGCCTTGTTAATAAGCATAAAGCAAATAAATTTTGGGGGTAATTGCGTATAAATAAATTGGGGATGGTTTCCATGTACGGTGGCATTAAATGACAATCCCAATGTGGTGATTTTTATATCTATATATTTGAGTGATGTTATGGGTCCATAATTTTTATCTTTAGGGGTTCACATAACGTCCACATGTGATGTGTCCCACATTTTTGTGTGCCCCACCTATGTGAATGTTATGTGAACCATTATGGTCAAAAATTATGTACCACTAGCATTTTTCTATATTTATTTGGATTTATACGGAGGGAACTAAATATTGGGGAATGAAAAATTCCTTTTAAAGACTAGGGACGAATTTGATAGAGATGGAAAAAGTTAAGGACCAACTGCACAAAATTGGTCAAAAGAAATATAATGGCGACGGACGAGATTTGAACCCGAGCTTTCCAAACCAAAAATTGATAGTTTTACCACTAGAATACAAGAACATTGGTGACAGTGTTTTGAAGTTACTTTTTATATTTTGGGGATCAAATTGATAAAAAGAATTTCTAATACAACAAAACTACATATTCTTAAAATCATAGCTACCATCACTATCCACGTTGGTGCCTTAAAAATTCAACTC
The DNA here is from genome assembly GCA_903798315.1 of Fraxinus greggii. NCBI lineage: Eukaryota > Viridiplantae > Streptophyta > Magnoliopsida > Lamiales > Oleaceae > Fraxinus > Fraxinus greggii. The sequence goes on from CAIGRK010139434.1 coordinate 13,271, forward strand.
CAATGTTTCTTTTAAGCTTGGGTTGCGATGGATTGGTGTGGGTGGGGGTGTTTCGTGATTATGAAGGAATTGTCTGATGGTATTGAGCTGGTAAGTATCGATGTCATTTTTCATTTTTTCACGGCGAACAATTTGCCATAAGAGAGGGTCTTCTACATGCCAATGGGTGGGGGTGCGGATTCCTCAAGGCAGATATGTTTTTCATTTGTACCCTGTTTATTTTGGAGGATTTTTACTCGATTTAGATAGAATTAGTTCTTGTCACCTCATTCCTCATTTAAGGAACATGTTGGTCAACTTGTCGACATCATTAGTAAATGTCATGTAGCAATATATTATTGATTATTGATTTATACTCGATAATCATTTATTCTAGATTTATTTGGTCTGCTATAACAATTGATAATTTTGAATTAATGAAACTTATATTTCTTTCAAAAATAAATAAATAAATAAAATAAAATAAGAAATTTCTTACAAACTTCAGTTACAATCAATGAATATTCTCTTTTACTATATTTACATGTAAATTAACAAAAACATATGTTTTATATATGGAAAGAGAATATTCAAATCCGAAAAAACAGAGGGCCGGCGTTCATCATACGCCAGTCGCCACCCCACAATTTGACAAATTTACCCTTCGACTATCTATAAATATCCCCGCTCCCCATCGCCTTCTTCCTCTGTCTTGAGGCAGAAAATACTGCACTACTGCGGCCGGAAATATCGCATCGCCGGGAGCGGCAAAACGGGGAAGATGGATCCTGATGCTTTATCTAAGGCTTTCGTGGAGCACTACTACTCCACGTTTGATGCGAATCGGGCCGGGTTGGCGGGCCTGTACAAGGAGGATTCAATGCTGACTTTTGAGGGCCAGAAAATCCAAGGGGCCCAAAATATTACCAACAAGCTCGCGGGCCTACCATTCCAGCAGTGCCAGCATCAGATCACCACCGTAGATTGCCAGCCCTCTGGCCCCGCCGGTGGCATGCTTGTGTTTGTCTCCGGTAATCTCCAGCTTTCCGGCGAACAGCACCCCCTTAAGTTCAGCCAGGTTTTGTACCTTTCTGATATTATTTGTTTTATGTTTATTCGTTTCGATGTTTGCGTATTAATTATGTGATTTAATGCAGCTTTGTTTTTCCTTACGAATGTGATTTTATGATAGTTATATATATTGGAAAATACTTTTAATTACTTTTGAAGTAAAGTGCTATTTTGGGTCTTTTTTGATTGGGAAAATGAACGTATAGATACAAAAATGGACTGGAAAAAGACGAGAAAAAGCTAATGATTCTTCTGGGGTTTTAGTGGTTGGTATGTAATTAATTTAATTATGTTAATAAAGGGTTTAGAAAACTATGATATTCATTTTATTATATATAATCTTTGATTGAAGAATGAATCCTTGTGACAAACTCGTCCAATCTCTTTTATAACTGGTCATTCAATTGGTCGGGCCTTGGATTTGCTCCTCAAGGGTAATCAGTTCGAGTCCCTTCAGGGCCACTGAGGTGAGTACACGGCCGTAAATTTCAGGGACTCGTGAGATTAGCTGAGGTGCGTGCAAGTTGGTCTGGACATCCATGGTTATTAAAAAAAAAATTATGTTCTTTGGGAAGTGGGGTCGATTTGTTTTGTCTTGAATGTCAATAATCAGTCATTTAGCGTGCGTTCTCTTAACTTGATTGCTTATATATCTCTTCCCATGACGAGTAACAATATGAATTTGTTCGTTTGTTTCCAGATGTTCCATTTGATGCCAACGCCTCAGGGAAGCTTTTATGTGTTGAATGACATCTTCCGTTTGAACTATGCATAAGGATGTGGATAATGGTTCTCTTGAAATCATTTGATTATTGACTTGTTAAAATAAAACCTGAAGGTTTTTGTTTGCAATTCCACATTTTTACCTATCATCATACTCTCTCCTCTTACTCTTCAGTTTTAAAAATTTATATTGTGTCGTCTTCTATAATTTCAATTGTTTTTCTACTGCTAAAAATAATTTTTTTACTCTCTTATGTTTTGTATCTACAACGTAATAGATTGGGCTGGATTGTGCATCGTATCATCAACCACATATAATTCTTACTCTTTACCTTGTAATTATCGTTGTCTATTCGAGGACATAAATTTAAAGGTAAACGTATTATTAAGTCCTTGTTTGATCTACGTTAAAATTTTCAGTCTCATTCTTCTACTCATTTTTTGCTACACATTCTTCAATAAAATAATATTTTTCATCACATCAATAATTTTTCCTTCTTTTTCAACCACACATTCTCCATCAATTTACTATTTGAAAATACATTCTTCTAAAATAATGTGGCTCAAACACACATGACGGAGGAACATTGACCAAATTACCTTGAATAAAAAGAGGAAACAACTTTTTGTTTTGATTGAGTTCTTAGATATTGTAATTAAGGTTCTTAAACTTTTAAACGTAACTACTTGATCTCCAACTTTAATCATTTTTGATCAATTGTTATTTATTTTCATCCATTCTCGTCCAATTTCAAGTTTTTTCTTGAAATAATTAATAAACAAGTATAACTAACTATGAAGCTCGTAATAATCATTCTCAAAGGTTACTTTTGATGAACAAGAATCCAAGATACGTATAATATTTATATTTACTAGTTATGATACCCGTTTTACTACATCTCATCCCGCATTTGTTAACCTTCCTTGAACATTTGTACAATTGATAATTAATGAGTATTGCAAGTTACAAAACATATATTCATACATAAATTTTGGTGTTCACAAATGATTTCTTTTCATTGTTGCAGTCTTCGATCCCCGTTTAAAGTTACGTGAAGTCGAACGGTGTTACTACATAATTTTAAATAATTTGAACTTCTAATCTCGTTGAAGCGCACATCCATGTGAAGAGGGTGAATTTTCATAACTGTTAGATATTGCAATTTTAGATTATAAGGTAATATGATTAACAATTTCCTATAACTACATCCTCGTTTCTTTAAATTTATTATTAAAAAAATGTACATTAAATAATTTACTAATGTACAATTTTAATTCCACATGAGTAAAATGTAATCAGTCCCAAGTCCTGAAAAGAGGGAAGCGTTTTAAAATCTTATTTTACTTTGTACCTTTTTCAAAAGAAATGTACATTCAATCATTTCTTAGCGACAATTTTACTTCCACATGAGTAGAATGTTATCAGTCCCAAATCCTCGAAAGAGGGAAGTGTTTTAAAACCTTGAATTGAGTTTCTTTGCCAGGAAAAAAAAATGACACTTTTGTTGACAGATATTCAAATGGGAGTAGGATTCAATAGAATAAAATAAGGTCAAAAAAGTGCTCCCCATTGTGAGTATGCTGTCGGGAGGATACCAAACCCTCCTTAGCAGCATAGCAGAATTGTAAAAGAGGAAATTATACAAAACCATATTTTTAAAGATTTAATTTAAAAAATCAGATTAAAGGTTTAGGTGCTGTTCTCTTTGTGTGTTTTGAATTCATTTTGTGTT
>CAIGRK010139459.1:0-18211 GCA_903798315.1 Fraxinus greggii
TGGAGGTGGAGGCTTTGGTGGTGGCGGCGGCCACTAGCTGCTTGCTTCTTGCATTAATAAGTGTTGATAAGTAATTTGAGAATTCTTTAATCAATTAGAATAGCAATCAGAGAGAGTGCTGCTTTGTTATTTGAAAATCTATATTTGTTGGAAATGTATGCATGACAATGAATTAGCATTAAATGTTGCAATCCATTTAGCATGAGAAACCTGTGTACTACCTGTTATCTGTACCTTGCATTATTAATGAAGTTTGCCCAAAGTTTATTGCGAATCAACAAGATCTTAGGTAGAAATTAATTACGACTGTTGACCTCGTTTTTAACGTGGAAGCATATATCGAACCTACTCGCTCCTGCGCAAGCTAATTCCAACACGTTTAAACAGATTACTAATCGATGATATTTGTGGAAGCATATATCGAACCTACTTGCTACTGCGCAAGCTAATTCCAACACGTTTAAACAGATTACTAATCGATGATATTTTGGATTTGTACGAGAAAGAAGCTTTACAACGCGAGATAAAAATATTCAGGCGTCAGCAATATGTTTGAGTGGGATCACATGAGGAAAAGCAATCAAGAATACAAAAGGCTAAAAGTCAAATATCTAACTCTAGCAATAAAAGATTTTACTCAAGAGGAGATGATATATATCTTTAAATAGATGTATTTGCATTTTTCCAAAAGATAGCATGAGGGAGATATTTGTAGTGTTACATGTTAAATGGTGTCCATTGGATGAGGGAATTTGTGACCTCATATCTTCGACCAAAACATCTTATCCTAGACATCAATTTGACTCTACTAGCCTGTGGCGCATTTAATGCTCTTAAAAGGGAAAAGTCATCATACAACATATATTGACAAGATCTCAACATATTACTCATTAAAGGAGTCACATCAATTATTCAAATGTGATTTTATCAATATGCGATCCTTCAATGGGGGCAGGTCATGAAGTGTACTTTAGATGGGAGTTTCGAACTTTCGTAGCTTCAATTTGATTTGATACTTGACCTTCATCACTTCGGAGATGGGCATCGATGAGTGTGAAATTCCACCACCTCGGAGATGGATCGTCGGCGACCTCGTACTCCATGTGGGATGCCACGTAGGCTCCACTTGGGAGCCTCGATGACGTGGCATAACAACAATCGAAATCCCTTTTGAAGCATGAGATGTTTGTCCGTTGTTTGTACATGTACTTCATAATTCAATGTATCTAATCGAGTTGATTGATAAGGCGAACTCTTATTCTTTACTCAAGGATGGCTGTCTCTAATTTATGAAAGGTTGGAAATAGTAAAACCAAGAAATAAATATTGTGAATAGAAGTACTAAAAAAAGTATAGGTTTTGGACTATAGCCTCAATTTAGCATTTATCTAATCTATGGGTGCCTCATGCCAAAGTAATTACAAGCAACTCTGACGGTAAAATTCCATTATAAGTGAGATGTTTTAGGAATTGATGGTTGTATTTCAAAATGCAACTTTTTAGTTGAAGTTGTTTAATCATTTTATAAGCTTTTTCCAATCATCTTTATATTTATTGATGTAGAACATTTGTTTGCACATCTCTAATAATTCTGAACCAAACGTAGACCATTTGTTCGCACATCTCTAATAGTTGTGAACCAAACAAGGTATCACATTATCATCACGACCTACAAATGATCGTCACAACTCACTCGATTAATGAATTCTTTTGCCTTTCTGTTACCAACCAAAAATATCGTATGCCAGTTTATGTTTTGTTCAACGTATCAAGTTCAAACCACTATGGAAGCTCAACCACATCGAGAGTTCATCATCGTGCAATCTCACATCAGTGCCTTCATTCGAATTTTTAGCTCACACATCCAGAATTCTTCTTGTGCATTCACATGACTAATTACATTTGAGGTTCGACTTTGATATCGCATATAAAAAGAATTGGAGTTCCATCCCAAACCTAATTTAGCTCTCCATCTATTCATACTCCAATAGAGAGAATGGACATTTTAAATAACAAAAAAGAATTAGTACATAGACATTTTCCAAATTAAGCATGTGAGAGAAGGCCAGTTTGAATAATTCATCCACAGTGAGGCTTTTTTTTTTTTTTCCTAATAGCGTCCTTAAAATTCATAAAAATCTCAAACTAGTTCTTGAAGGTAACCATTTTCATTGTTTCAGTCCTTGAAGTTCGAAATTTGTTGTGTATATACTCAAATTAATCTCAAGATTCCAACATTTTTCGTTGGATAAAAATTATGATGTTTGTAGTAGATTCAATCGCTACAACTTCATGTCCCTCGATATATTAATGTAGATTTTCATTTCCTTATGTTAACAATTTGTTATCAAAATTTTGACGTGGTTATGACTTACGATTAACCAAGGACAAAGGCATCATTTTATAGAGCTGTCAAAACGAGCATACTAATTCGGACAAAAAGATGTAGTTTAAAAGTCGTGAGTTCCGTAAAATGAGTGGTTAAAATTACTTGTTGATTTTGATTTAAATTAAAATTTGGATTTTAATTTATAACATAAGGGGCTAAATGTCTCGATAGATTCATTCATTTAGACATCCTCAATTATATTTAGGGGTGTCAATTTAACTCACCTGTTCAGAAGACTCGTCACTCGGCCCCCAAAAAACCCGAGCCGGCCCGACTGCAGTTCGGTAGAATCAAGTCGACGCTCGGGCCAAGCCCCATTTTGGAGCATCGGCCCGAATCGGAGCCAGTCCTTGTCGTGGGTCATTTTCAGCCAGTGAGCAAATTTATATTTTAAAAAAATAATTAAAATGTTGGCAACTACACATAACCCTCGCAAAAATAAAAATAAAAGTAAAAAATTACAAGCTGGCTCAACTTGATAAGGCTCGAGCCAAAAACTCGGGTCAAGCCTAGATTTTTTGGCCGAGGAAAAGCTCGGCAAGAAAGTTCGAATCATTTTTACTCAAGTTGGGCCCGATCTTCAAGTTTTGGCTCGTGAGGTCTGCTCAACTCGACTCGTGGATATCCCTAATTATGTTATGATATCCCATCAATGCAACAATAATTTGCATTGGTATAAGCTAAAATTATCAAATCACTTTTTTCTACCAACTTGGTCTATGGGAGGCCACCTCTTTCACATAGACAAATGCAAAAATCCAATAATTTTCAAACGTGAAAAATCACTGTGCATGGAGACAACACAGTACTACTGCAAATTTTGACGTTACCTTTCCATATCTGAATCACTGCCATTTCTGAATCTGGAAACAAATTTCACAAGATGTTGCTTGAAATTATTCAAATCTTTTTACCTTTAATTCATAGATTCAACGTGTTGGATATATACGAATAGTAGATGCGTATGTGTGATTGAAATTAATTTTGACTTTAATTAAACTTCATTAGCTCTTCATCGTGTAATTGGAAAATCACTTTTAATGTTTGACAAACAAAGGCGTAATTGCATGGAAACCAGTTTGTAATCGGAAAAAGGAGAGACAAGAGGATAGTGAAGATAGACGAGGAAAATGTGGTTTGAAATCATAATAGAGTCAGAGTACAACGAACAAACAAGGATTATTATATGGGATTACATGTTGGCTAAAATCAAAGAAAAAGTAGTGTGTAGTCTTATACATGTACATAATAAGCAATAAAAGAGAGCATAATGATGAAAAAACCAGTAGCTTATAACCACGAGCTGTGGGATAAGGGATACCGAATGCTTAAACCATCCTACAGAAACATAATATTTAGTACGTGGACGAAACTGAACTCGACTAGACTAGGAAAGTGAAATCATGTTCAATCCAACGTATCATAGATGGCATTGTTATCAGTTGGAATCTGGATTTGTACCGCTAGGGACTTCATGTGCAGCTACCTTAAAATCTTGATGTGTGGTTTCTCTTGGATGCAACTTCATGGTGAATTGCTTGCTTCGTGCAGAATTCAGCAAGATTCGGTCAATTGATGCTGAGGAACCCCGTAATGTCACCGAGAAATCTAGAAGGCGAGCCGAGACCGGAGAAATCAAGATTAGTAGAAGAAAAAAGGAAGTTTTTGCGAGCATTTGCAAGAGTTTTTGAGTATTTTTGCTTGTTTTTGCCATGAAAATGTAACCAAGATAATCCAACCCCCACTACCCTCAGAATTGAAACCAATATCCATGAACAAACTGGATTTCTCCAAGTTTGATGCAATGGAATAACAAGAAGAAAATTGGAGATAAAATAAAATTTACAATAGACTTCCTTAGTGAGAGATTTATATATATAGGAACATCATGTGACTACTACTGAAACTTACAATTTTGTCCATCTCTCACTTTTATTTCCAAGAATACCCTTGATAGGGAAGGAATCGAGTTATTTAAACAAGTTTTTGTAAGAGAATATTTTACATATTTAGATATTTTTTCAGATGCATTGTCGACGCTAAGTAGCAACCAAAAATTTGTATCCATTCTTCTGGATATTCCGCATGGATCAACTACATCATGACATTATTCTTCAAAAACAGTATATCTTCCACGATGAAATCTTATACGTCTCTGCATATATATTTCGTCTAAAGAAATGATTCGTTGAAATATGAGTCATCATAGATATTGACACAACTCATCTCCCAAAATGTTTGGGAGTACTTTCTACTTAATCATTGTCCTCCTTATTGCTTGATATTTGGTTCGTATAATTTACAAAATCATTCGTAGTGTGACGGTCATTTCTTAAATTATTTTTTGCTGCTCAAGCCAAAACTATATTAATTAAGAATTACTCTTGTTGTACGGCCCCTAGAACACTCACAAAGGGTGGGACCCACCTCAATAAAAAAGTAAAAAAAATTGGGAAATGCTATACCAGAATACATGAGTAAAATTCAAAAATCTGTTGAAAAAGTCTGTACTCTCTCGGCATTTTTGAAAAAAATTTACCCCCATGAGATTTGGAGGGGGGGTGGGGGTGGGGCGGTACACCAAGAATAATTCATTAATTAATTGCTTCTGCAATTCAATTGAAAACAAAATCATTGGCAGGTTACAATCTCAGCTTTAGCTTTTGACTTGGTCTTGTAAGCAAAAGGCTAAAGCGAGCAAGGAATTTGTTGCCTTTGCAAGACTAATCTCAAAAGTTTATTCCCTAGATTGAATGTCATTCAAGAGTCAAATTATAAGAATATAATCAGCAGTATTGCACACGAAAGTGAATAATATGTTAAAACTCCTTTTTTTTTTTTTTTCCCAATTAATTTTCAGCCACATTTTATGACATTCACAATTTTTATTACTTTTTCAATCACACATTTTGATGAACAATAAAAACTAAAAAAATGGCTATTAAAAATTCTAAAAATGGTGAGAAATTGAACACTCAATTGAGAATATTTGGGTATTTACAAGTAAAATCCAAGAAATTAAATTTTGGGATAAAATTAATATTTACAAATAAAATCCTAAATTAAGTTAAAATAAAACTAATATTTACAAGTAAAATCCCATGATATTTTCTAATTCAGATGTATAACAGAAAATTACCAAAACAACTCCTTAGGCAAGGCAATAATTTCACTTCGTAGAGGCTGGCCAGCTACACCATGTTCCTCCGTGGAGGCGCCTCCTCTTCCTCCTCGGCCACACGCGCAACTGCGGTAGGCGGTTTTATCTGCGGCCCCGGATTGAGTACGACTTTCGGTTATGTATCTAGTTTCATGCAAAATAATTCAAATACTGACATCATTCTTGGTCGTGATTTCTGAAAGGTGGCTGCCGCAAAACTCGTAAGCATGATCATCATGGTCGAAGTTGAGGGAGTAACTCAAAGGATCATAGCTAAAATCAGCAGAAGAATGGCGGCGCTGTCGCCCTATGCGCGATATAAGGTTCCGGCATTTGTGTTTAATTTCAGGGAAATCATGAGCCTTTGATCGAATCCACGCCGAAGGAGATTTCTTCGGAGTCGACGTCGGAGAACGTGGCGACGAGGAGGAGCCATCAAATGAATGGTTTCGTTGGAAGAAACAAGAAAGGCCTATAGGAGACTTCTTTCGCCTCTCCCTCAAACTCGACATTTCATGCTCATCACCCATTGATGACGCTACGAGCATTTCAGAGGAAATTATAATCAAATGAGGGAAATTCAAGATTTCAGTTATTGCTTAATTAATTTTGTTGTGGGATATGAGGTAACTAAGAATAGATCAGCAGGAATTTGTGCAACACCGTCAATTGGATATCTTCTCTAATTTTAATTCTTGGCTCCAAATAAACATTTATAATTTCTACATATTTATAGATTTAAACGTTTATAAATACTTCCAAAACATGCTCTCTCTCTCTCTCTCTCTCTCTCTCTCTCTCTCTCTCTCTCTCTCTCTGTTGTATACTGAGGTTTGCCAATCATTTTTGCAAGATACATACCTCAAATGGAGAGCTATATATCGACCACCATTATCTTTAAGCCTGGAATCGAACTTGTTTCAAAGTAGTTCAATTTCTTCTGATAATCGAAGTGCTTCATACATTGCATGACATCGAAGTCTCTGGATTGGATCTGGAATGCCATTGTTAGCTATGCGTGAATCAGTGTGCCTAAAATTCTATCACTTTATGCCACTTTAACATTTCAACATCTCTCCTATATTTTAACTTGGCTGCAACAAGACGACCAAACTTTCTGTTTTGTACGAAGATAGAATTCAGACATTCCTTAGAGAAAGAAACAGGAGCCTTGATGAGGGGTTCGACGTTTGCCATATTTGGTGGAAGAGACTCCAATACTTGTATCAGCATTCATGAAGTGCTTCCAGTCGAAAATATCTTTAAAATTGCTGGGGAAAATCAGTGTTTAATATGTAAATTTTCTTATCTAGTACGTGTGCGCGTGAGACAGAATGTACACACAAATTCATCTGGCGCACCTAGGATCTGTCCAGAATGACTTGTTATCTAATGAAGGTAGAACCAAAGCAGCATTCAACAATTGTGCAATGGCCACCATATCACTTATCCGCTTGTAGTTTTTTGATAAAAATTGTGAATGTCAAGAAATGTATTGTTACAATTTTTGCAAAGTTTTGTAGTTAAAACAATAAATGGATGTGAATAGGTTTTGGTCCGTATTTGATGTAGTAAAAAATAAGGTTTTAATAGATCTTGATAAAAATTAATGAAATATGTGATTGAAAAAGTAATAAAAATTGTAAGTTCTATAAAATGTACGATTAAAAATAATTATTAATTTTAACTTAAATTTTTAACAATATATTAATCCACACCAAATAAACGCTTCTATGACATCTTGGACTTTTTTAATATTTCATAATCCGTTTGGTGAGAATAGAAAAATCAATAATGTCTTTTGGTGCTTAGGGATCTGGAATGGAATTCTATACATGTATATTCTCTTCCTTTAGTTCATTTCAAAATGCTTTAAAAAATATATAATATTGCACCAAATCTAAGTAAAATATAATTAATTTACGTGAACTGTATGTCTTCTATCTCCCATAAAATTTGGATACTTTTGGGTTCGAGCAAATTACTCGACAACACTCGCTTCACAATGTTATATTAAGGACCTGTCTGGGCGTGCTGAAATGAGGGAGGAAATCAATTTTTAAAACGTTATAGCCCGCAATTGTTGACCGGCTCTCAGACGAGTGGGACCCATCCATTTCCTCCAATGATAATATTGTTGATTTTAATCCAGGAAGAAGTGGAACCAGACAGACACTAAGATTTCGATTGTGTCTAATATTCTTAAGCTTGGTGTTGGTTAGAAGCACTATAGGGGTGAAAAGTTCACGCTGTACACATGAATGTGTGCACAAATTGCTGCACATTGTGGGGGGAAAGATTGCATTTTTTCAAGTGATGTGAAGGAGAATATGTGGTTAAAAAAAAAGAAAATTTTAAATTTGGGTGTAATGTTATTTTATTAATAAATGTGTGATTGAAAATAAATAGAGGAAGAATGCATATTTTCAAGAACGTGGACAGGACAACTTAATTTCGATGGTACAACATATAACAAATGAAAATAGAAATCTTGATCGATAGCTTCACTCATTTGGAGCAATTATTCTACTAGTTAATTCAGCTAATTATTAAAGGTACGTAGCAATCCAAAAGGAAATTAGGTGCAAATCTACCATTCATCAAGTGACAGAGTGGTGAGCAAATCCAAATCGGCATTTGAATTGTGACACACTGCTCCGAAATATCGTGAATCGCGTGCAGTTTCTCATTTCTCTCTCTCTCTCTCTCTGCAGAACGCAATTCTTCCTTCTTCAAGATTCAAACTCCCACCACACTCCTCACACTTTACATCTCTGTATCCAATATATAGCTACATTGATTTGCACCAAACATTCTGCATTTTTCTTATTTTCCTCTTACAATTTTTGCATTTTTCAATCACCAATGCCCCTCAGACCCCTTGTAATCTTCACTCCCCATCCCCATTTTTCAAACCCTAAAACATCAATACCCGATTCTTCCTAACCCCACCCTAGTTACCAATATACTCTTATTAATCTATACAGATTACTCATTTTTTGGTTTATTTGTTATAGCAAAATGTCGTCAACGAAATTATCGGGCCGATTTTTCACTATTGGTTTAGTGGCTTCATGGTATTCCTCCAACATTGGGGTTTTGCTTTTGAACAAGTATTTGTTGAGCAATTATGGCTTCAAGTATCCCATCTTCCTCACCATGTGCCATATGTCCGCCTGTTCTCTGCTCAGCTATATTGCGATCGTATGGATGAAGATGGTCCCGATGCAGACCATGAGATCTAGGTTTCAGTTCATCAAGATCTCCGCTCTCAGCTTCATATTCTGTGCTTCCGTTGTCAGCGGGAACATTTCGCTCAGGTATTTGCCAGTCAGCTTCAACCAAGCCATCGGGGCAACCACGCCTTTCTTTACAGCAGTGTTTGCGTACTTGATGACTTTCAAAAGAGAGGCGTGGTTGACTTATGTAACGCTGATTCCAGTGGTAACCGGGGTCATCATTGCCAGCGGGGTATGTGCGTTGGAACTATTCAGTCTGATTGGTTTGCCTCTTATTTAGTTGACTGTAGTATTGTTTTCTTGGATTCGGTGTATTTTTGTTTGATCTAGATGCTTTTTTTTTTTTTTATATAATGTCAAGCATGATACTTTTTCTTCATCTGGAAGTGTGTTATTGGTCCAATTGAAGTTATGTTTGGTGATTATGAGATTATTTTGGTAGGCAGTAGTAAGCTTGGGGCTCCAAGGGGCTGGGGAAATCGCTTTCCTTTGGAATGAATTGATTATGGTTTCATTAGTTGTCTTGTGGTGATTCCTGCTGTAACAGGATAACATTGACCATAGAATTATTTTCTGTCATTCTGTTTGCAATATAAGTTGTAGTGGAACAAGAAATCAGCATTCTGTATTCTAATTATTTTTTATCTGAGGATATCACTGATTTTGGAAATTGAGATATCTGGTGTTTTAAAGTCTAATAAATTTCGTTGTCAGTTAGCCGAAAACTGTAGTCAGAGTTCAGTTAGAATTATGGCAGTATCCTGAAGCCTAATTGGTTGCTCAAGGCTAGATTGAAAGAAAAATGGCTAACACTTCCTATAGCTAACGAAAGAAGGCTGCAAATTGAGCTTGACTCTCCATTTCAACATAAATATATTTTGGAAGTAATTAGGATTATATTTTGAACACCCAATACAATGTCATTTTAAATGGTGAAAATGAAAATTTATTATTTCTTATAGCTCTGAATTACACGTTATAAGCTGCTGGAAGTTGCTTTCTTCAGTATCAATTTCAGAAAGATAAATAAATAAATTCAGATACCATGATAAAATTGATGTCTATACTTTTTTCTTCCCGAGGAAATACACTTATCTGCCAAGCTGGTTTGAGCAAGATACAAAAGATATGCTGATACACTGTAACTAGTATGCGTTGCATGTTATTGTTAAATTGCTGCTACTTGCTATGGTATTTGGGGGAAATTAACTATGTTTTTTGTTTTGTTCACTCTTTTCATGTTGTTAGGGTGAGCCAAGTTTCCATTTATTTGGATTTATTATGTGTGTCGGTGCAACAGCTGCGAGGGCACTCAAATCAGTTGTTCAGGGGATTCTGCTTTCTTCCGAAGGGTAATAATAAATGTATATTCTGCTATGTTGTATATTCTGGTGAAGTTTTGCCAGGAATGTTTTGCCTTTTGCATGCAAAGAACTTAAGACATGTTTGTTGAAACTTTTCTTATCTTGTTGAAGGGAGAAGCTGAATTCTATGAATCTGCTCATGTACATGGCTCCTATAGCTGTCGTACTCCTAATTCCCACTACACTCTTAATGGAAGAAAATGTAGTTGGCATCACATTGGCACTTGCAAGAGATGATATCAGAATTGTCTGGTTACTATTATTCAATTCTGCGCTTGCATATTTTGTGAACTTGACCAACTTTTTGGTCACAAAACACACCAGTGCTCTGACTCTTCAGGTATTCCTGGCTTTCTGTTGCATGCTATTCTCCTCTATTGAGCTGCAATATTATTTGAATTTGCATATATATGTATCTTGCTGGCATTTGAATAAAAGGATTGGTAAGTTTCATTCCAAGAGACTAATAGTCAGATCCATGTGACATTTTATTCATTGGTCAGGAAAGGAGAGTAACAAGTTCTGATTTCTAGGAAACGAACAACAGGATCCAAAAAGATTACTTTTAGGTTTTCTAATAATTATATGATGCATTTTCCGTTCTGCATATGGTTGAATTTACGTGCAGTATATTTGTCCTATTTTGTTTCCTTCGGATAATTTAGCAGAACACAGTATGCATTCTAAAACTATTTGTTGAAAGGAAATGTTTGTAGCTAGCGCAAGTATATTATCTTTTCAGGAAGTACTCCCGCTTTATTGTCATTTTTCATGTGGATGTTTCTGTGTATCTGGCTACAGAAATAAATGTACACTTTAAAGATATTTAAAGCATATTCTAAGAATCTTCCGCAAAAACGAGCTGATAATAATACCTATATTGCGTATCGCTTTTGTGGCTGCAGGAATCCATATTATTGTTTGAGTAATTTTTTTCTTTTCAACTTTTGCTAATATTCAAACGGAACAATCTTTTTATTAGAATGCTGCTGCATTTCCCTTTTTGCCATTTTTCCTTCTTGAGGAAGGTAGGGGGTGCAGACAGGAAGGTGGGAATAATTTCATTGTGTTCATTTCATGAAAAAATGCAATGGAAATGAAATAATTGTTCCATTTCTGTTTTGTGGATCTTTTAGTAGAGAAATGTTACCCTAAACTAGAAAGAAAAGTGGTAGGAAATGTCTGGATCTTCGTCTGGAAATGTATTCCTAATGTAGCTTATTAAACAGTGTCCATCTAAAATATTAAGAAACTAAATACATGTTGGAAAGATGCTATTTCTTTTACCTGTGAAAAGTTCATTTTCATCGTTTTCCCGTTGGATACCACTGAATTGAATAAATTTAAATTAGACGGTGAAAGAGAACTTGCAAAAACCATTTCTCCTGTGGATGAAAATTTCCAGGAGAATAGTAATGCAGAAATTTCTATGTGCATTATTCCTGAAAACACTGAAAATAATTTTTGAGAATGATTCTTGCAAACCGGGAGTTAGGTGTATAATGTAGAGGATCTAATTAAATCACATTCATTTATCTTTCTTCTGATTAAACTGTTTTTCCCTTTTTTCTTGGTGGAGATTGAGCTTTAAATAGTAAATTTTTTTATATTGGGGTGAGTTTACAATTTGGTAATACAGTTGCTGGTCCTTTCAGGTCCTTGGAAATGCAAAGGGAGCAGTTGCAGTGGTAATCTCCATATTGATATTTAGAAATCCCGTCTCTGTTACTGGAATGCTTGGGTACACTCTGACAGTCATTGGTGTTATCCTCTATAGTGAAGCCAAGAAGCGTAGTAAATGAGATTAAACTGGAAACACATCAACCAAGAAATCCCTCCATATTCTGAAATGTGAAAAGTTGCAACTGGTAAAATGTTGGCACCATATGCTTGAAGATGGTGCATGGATTTTGCCTGGGAAGGCTAGGAAACCAACATGTACACCAGCAACCAACACCTGATCAGCCAGAGTATAAGTTTCATTATGTGACCGAACTGTTCTTATGTAGAAAAGATCTTATTAAATAGAGTAATACGATTTAGTAACACTGGTTTTTGACATCCGTCTACGTGGCAATACTTGTGTTATTAAATTATAGGTTTAATTAAATACAAAGATTTATGATTCATTTATTATGATCGATGATATGCTGATTCCTAGATTAGTGTTAATATCAATGGTGCTAAATAACATTATTCTATTAAATATTACCTTGTATTCTTTCAACATTCAACAAAGGCACAAAACATGTTAATTAATTTTTTATAGCGATGAAATTATACATGTTGGCATCTTAGTTAATGGTTCGAGTCAACTCATTAGGGTCTTGTATTCATTTTTCCCTATTTCTTTCGCTCTAATTTGATCAAGGGACATGCAAGTGGATAGCTATCCCATTATGTATTTGTCGATGACGTTAGATTGGTCTCTTTCTTGGCACCTTCTACCTTAAAACTAAGGGTTGACTTGAGCTGCAGTTTGTGTTTTTTGTTAATTTTATTATATTAGGCTTATAAGCATATATTTCTTTGAGATTCCTAGTCTACCTAACCTTGCAGTACTAACATGTCATCAGTATTAGAAAGATAAATGGATGAGCAGTACAATTCTGCACTTCCACCAAAAATGTTTAAATGGTCCAAAATCTGAGAATTTCTTCATTTACAAATCACATAATGCCAAAGGGAAAACCGGATAGAATCAAGCGAAAGAAGAAAAATCTGTAGATATACAGAATACCCAAGGATTCAAAGAAAATTATTTACAAATACCAACTCCAGAAGAAAATTATTTCCTCAAGGATGAATGAGTTAATAAATCGGCGAAAATTTTCTTATGAAGGGAGATTCTGCTTCAGGCTTGGTTTCTACGAGAATAAACGTTGGATTCAACCATGGGCTTGGTTTCCCAAGAGTATTAGCTTACACAATCAGTTTTTGGCTCAACCTTGGGCTTGATTTCCACTTTAAGGTTGCTTTCTTCACGAGGTTAAGATTCTTAAACTAGCATGGATTTCATTTAGACTCATTTTCCTTCCTAGTCCTGGTCTCTGCCCGACCTGAAGTTCTATTTTAAGAGCCATATAGAACCTGAGGTGGCTCATCTCAGGAATTTACCACTGGAAGTTCAGAAGCATGCTGATTGTCACTCGGCTTGCAAGTGGGGTGGCCTTTGCAAAGGAGTTCATATACCTCAGCACAAATGTCTGTGTAACGGATTGCTCCATCTCTGTAACAGTAGTATCTTCTGGCTGCAGAATTACACACCAAGTGAAGGCACGACATTCAGTGTTTATCAGCATCCATTCAAAATTTTGATTGAAAATCATTATCAGAGTTAATAGTATTAAGCAGAAGTTTTTTTGCTTTATTCGAGAACTGTTTCAAAAGACTGAAGCATGGAAAGAAACAATGAAAATGTATTTTGCCTCGAGACTGTGTTAGCTGTGCCAATGTCACCTCTAGTGGAGAACCTCACACCTTTTTTCGTCACAGATATCACAATTGCGGCAACTCAATGCAACCCACTAAAATTAGCAATAAGACAAGTGTTAAAGAACAACCAAAACTAAGTCCAGAGTAACAAACAAATGGAAAATCATATACAAATAAAATAGCATAAACTTAATTCTGAAAGACAAAGAACCAAACATAATCCAGATAAAAAAATAAAAAATAAAAAAATTATTCATCACACCCACCTCCAATTTTTCCTTTTTATTCTTTTTACCTAAATCATCCGCACCTTTAAAAAACTACAAATCATATCCTAATCTCAAGTAAACCAAGAAAACATATAGCCATCACATAATAAACCCGAAGAAAACACAGGAATAATATGTTTAAATATCAAAATGATAAAGGGATATTTAAAAAAGAAAGACCGAATTGGGAGATAAAAGTAACGAATATACTTCTACTAGGGCTCTCGAACATGAAGGTAAGGATATCGGTGCCATGTGGCTTGAATCCATGGCCTCAATGAAAATTGCATCATTCACCAAGTCTTTTGAGTGATTCAAGAACTTTACTAGCATCGGTTCAAAAAATTTTTTTACGCTTGTTGATGTAACTCCCGCCAAAAAGCTAGTTGTAAAACGACAACGTATTAGTTCTATTGATTTTACTTTCATTGCTTTAATTAAATTCAAAATTTTATTTTTATTATTTTGAGGCATGAATTTGCCTTTTTTTTTTTTTTTAATTTATTTGTTTTATTTAATTAAAAATTTTTTTTTTTTTATTTTTTTGCATTTATTTTCCTTTTTTTTTTTTTTTAACTGCAATTTCAGTTTTTGATTGAACTGAATTTACATTGAAACCTAAAATCAACTTTAATTTTGCATAATAGACTTTAACAATGTCGGAGCAAAGAGAACGACTTGTTTTAGAGAAATAGTACACCAAAGAAGAAATAATTAGAACTAATTTTCCTTTTTACATCATTTGATTTGCATATGTTCAAACATAACATTGAATTAATGTTCCACTAACCATCAAACTAACTATTTATGTTAAAAATCTCAATGGTCATTCTACTCTATGATATTTTTCAACTGTCACTGAATTTTAATTTTTTTTTTTTAAATTGTCACTATTTATCTTTTTCCATTTCATAATTACCGTTTTCAATGACACATACAAACGTAATAGTTAATATTTCTAACGATCCTCAATGATGGGTGGATAACAAAGTTAAAAGACAAGGGTGCAATGATTGATGGTAAACAGTTTTCAAAGTATAGTGACTATTCAACAAAAATTTAAAGTTCGTTGATGGTTGTGAAGCTAGTTTCAAAGTACAGTGATTATTCGAAAAAAGAATTTGAAGTTCAGCATTCAAAGCTATTAAAAAAATTTAAAACTCATGAATAAAAGATCAAACTACAAGTTTTTTATATCAAAGTCTGGACTGCCTTCATATTAAAGTACAAGTGTAATTGCAGAAATTCAACCTGGCTAACCCAAAGCAGCACTTCATGAATAAAGATCAAACTACATGTTTTTTATATCAAAGTCTGGACTGCCTTCATATTAACGTCTTTACACAACTTACCATGGGAAAATGAAAAACCACACAAATCACTAATAATGATGAAATTCACAAGTGCATGGGCCGGAGGTCATTTCACCCCTGGAAATATGGATCATCTCATGAATAGACCAAACAACATTACAAGTCTACTCTCCCACAGGGAAAACAAGACAAGAAAAGAAATGGTAAATTTGAGTTTAAACATTGAGATCAAAGAGAATCGGAAGGAAAACACACCCACGCAAACAAGCCCCATCATGCAGAGAGAGAGCTGAGATTGAAGGCAGAGTTAAGAATCTGGAACAGCAGCTGTTGGACGTTTAATTGATGCAGACTTGACTAAATGGTTATAGCTACCTTTTTCTTTGAAGAGCTGGGAAAAATGAGGTTTACAGTATAAAATGCCGTCTAGGGCTGCATAATTTGATGGAGTTAGAGAACATCCACCATGTGAACACTTGAAACAAGACTTGTGATAGCTTTGGTTTTCCACTGTCACCTGCAGATGTTTAAGAAACAAGAGAAATGAATTATGTAATCACATATAACCACTCTGATATGAGAAGCAGAATTCCAGAAAAATAACTCCTCTAAACCAAACCGAACCTGTTCTAGTTACTGGAATGGTCATATTGGAATCTGTTGCAGTTATTCAAAGCTAAAACCTTTTCTTTAAGTATTCACATGCATTGACGTATTAATTTATGGCAATTGATGTGTAAACACTAAACAGATATCATGACTAGTCTCTAGGATATCGAAATTATCTACACGAAATCTGATCCAACAGCTTCTCATAACTAGATTTTAGCAATCGCTAAAATGTTAATTGTCTCAATCCTTCAAAAGTCACAAACAGCAATTTTCGTTTTTTGCCATGAAAAATCCAACAGACAATTCCCTCGTTTTACAAGTGTGAATGAGTGAAATCATTTTTGTTAAACCATGCATATCAAGACAAATGACTGAGTAGAGAAGGCATTCAATCTCTTACAGCTTGCTTTAGGATTTACGAAGTGTCATTAAGTTGATGTAGATCAGTCTAAAATAATCTAGCACTTTTGGTAGAAAGACACATACTTGAGATGTCTACATCTCATGCAATTTATTTTAACACTCAAATTGCATGTCTATTCATGATACTCTTCTGGTGGTCAAAGAATACGAACATCATAAAACGGAGCATCTAAATACTTTATTGTCAGATGTCAAACCCCATAATATAATCTGGATGCTAGCTAACTAGTGCTTGTACATCTATATTAAGCACAATGTGAGCACTCTTCAAATATTTTGAGATGGATAAGTTCACTCCCTAGTCCAACCTTTCCAGGTAACATGGAAGATAGATGCTATTTCATGTTCAAACACTCACAATGATACTTTTCACAATCATGTTTAAAAAAAGAGCATGCTGACTGATTTTATTATTAATCACAATCTAATGGTGCCATAACCAATTTTAATAGTTCACAATGGTGTCAAGGAAAGTTACGTATGGATTATGAACCAATATTCTAATTCGTAAAAATAGTTAAATTGATAAAAAAGCCTGAAATATATAGTTCATAAAGTACTTGCTTGCCGACTAATTCTTCTAACTGAAGGAGGGATTTATATGAATTGTGTGATTGAATGAGCTTGAGTAAAGCAAATTTGTGTTTGAATATTTGGATCTTAATTTCAATTCAGCTTTGACCATTCAAATTCACACAGGTAAGAAATGCAAATTAGCAATAATCAAATTAACGCTTAATCCCATAGAATTTGGGGTTCCCTTTTCTGTCACCACATAGTGCATATACAGGACTTTCCAATATATTCAAATCCTTTGCAACCACACATAAAAAGTAAAAATTTTGTGGATATTTACAGCCCAAAGCCATTAATAAACTTTCTTGTTCACAACTTTGACCACAAAATTTCGAACCTTGTCTTAGAGAAAACTTCTTCTAAATCGTGATAAACATAATAAGAATTTGAAAAATAAATAATATTACAGGTTAAATTAGGTGGTGATTCAGCCAAATTTCCCCGATTCCAAGGTTGAAGATGACCGCTGAGCACATGCATAGTGTAGACCTAGTAATGCGTATTAAGATTGTTCTGTTCTTATGGAAAAGTAACCAAGAGATAAGGAGTTTGAAGGATACAATTATTTGTAATTGTAGGTGTTTCTAAGGTTTAGAAATGACAAAAGTAGAGTTGTCACTTCGAACTTAGTTAAATGTAGAGTTATTTGAAGAAATTCAGAAAACTAAAATATGCATCTAAATAGCCTCAAAGCATGTATCCAAAAGTCGACATTTCAATAAAATAAAAACTGTATGATGGAAACAGAAGTTAAAAATATCAGAATGGTGAAATTCTCTTTTTGTGAGAGACAAAAAGACCTTATCTAATGGCAGGAGAAAAAGCTAGAAGGAGCAGGGATAAGAAAATTGGATGTGAAGAAAAGAAAGTGGAAGCGAGGCTTGAGGGTTCGTGAGGATCTTGAAAATCGAAGGGGCTGTTCTCTTTATCATTTTCAAGTCGTTTTCTGTTTTCAATTTTTCAACCAGTGAAAACGCGTTCTCTTTCCTATTTTTGAAAATGCGTTTTTGAAAATGAAAAAAAAAAATTGCAAAGGAAACTAAAAATGACCAAAACCACATTTTGGAAATTTTGAAGCCAAATCACAGTATTTTCACAACACACGGGAAACAGCTTCTGCCTTATCCTCTCTCTCTCTCTCTCTCTCTCTCTCTCTCCCGTCTCCCGTAGGGCTCTTTTTCCATTTCCATCTCACAAACCCATGAAGCGTCCACTGGTTTTCTCATCCTCAGATCAGATCTAAAAAAACCAGAGCCGCGTCTTTGTATACGCCTCTGGTAATCCCTTTCTTTCCATTTTAATCTCATGCATTTTTCTGTGATTTCATTTCAAAATGAGAGAGTGCATTTCGATCCATATTGGCCAGGGCGGTATCCAAGTCGGCAATGCCTGTTGGGAGCTTTACTGCCTTGAACACGGAATTCAGGTCTG
>CAIGRK010139464.1:0-10523 GCA_903798315.1 Fraxinus greggii
GCATCCATACCTGCAGCTTGTCTGACTTAAGAAAGCGCCGACCCATCCGACTGCCATTGGGCATCCTCACAAGAAGGGTAACAGCATTGTTATCATCTGGAGTTGGTTCCAGAGGAAGGGAAGCTTCCTTTTCAGCTAATTGTCTCTCGAGTTCCTGGCCAGTGATCACAATACATAAAAGTCTAAACTCTAAAGCATAAATTGTTACTAAAAAGTAGTTCTTATTAACCTACTAGGCCATTGGAAGAGAAAAGCAACCAAAATTAATAAACCTTACTAAATATAAAATATGCCTTTCCCAAGACCTCCATCAATAACATCAATGGTGCCGAAGAGATTCAAAACGTAATCATGCAAAATTAGATCAACAATTCCGGCAAACCTCATAGCCTAAGTGAAAACGAGCCTCAAGCATTTTAAAGCTAAGCAGTTGGAGGGTTTAAAAGTTCATTCTTTGATTCTTTCTTCTCTTATTACTTCGACACTTTTCTGGAGATTGGGAAGCTCTCAACCATACAGTATTGTAAGACCAGACTGGTTCAACCAAAAAGCCACCTGGTTTTCATGAAAAACCGTGACCCAGTTGAACCATTGGTTCATTGTTGAGGAAAAATCTACTGATTTAACACTTTCACTTGCATTTGGACTCTGCGTTTCAACTTTTACCCTGCATGTTTACCCTTGGCCCTAATTTTTTCTTGCAACAGAACATGGCTCTCTCAATTTGAATTGAAAAATTAGCTTCTTGAAATTTTGACCAACCTCCTTCAATCCATACTTATATTATTTAGCGACTAGAGAAAAGTCCAATTATAATTTTTTTCTTGGGAATTTCATATTGAAAGTTTATGATGGATTGCTTGTATCATCACTTTCCGATTTTGGGTTTCCTAAAGTCTATTGGCCAAGTGGTAGTTTATGATGGTCTTTCCTAACCCTGGAGGTTAATTTTTTTGGTGGACTTCTCGTTTTCTCCACCTACATGTTAATTGTACTGAAGAAAGTGGGTTTGGGGGTAGAGGATCTGAATTTTCATTTTGTCAGGAACAAATCTGAAGATTCTTTAAATAGTTAACGTTATATTTGATAGGAGTTGACTCGGAGGTTGAATCATGGGATTATTGGTTGAACCAGTGACCCACCTCTTTGCCCTGGTCGTTCAAAACCTATGCTTCCATACCCCCAATGGCACTTTCAAGAATATTTTCAAGTGCAGTTAATGAAAATACAATAACTTCTTCCCTGATATATAAGAGGTTAATGCAAGCCAAACATTGTTCATTGAAAACTGGCTATGGATGCAAAATTGCAATAGGTATTAAATTTCGACTCAAGCAGTAATATAGAAAAGAAATGGTTTACCACTCATTTCATGGCTTCTCAGAACTAGCAACTAAAGGGCTATGTTGAGCAAGCACTTTCCATGTAAGAGACCACTTTTAAGTAGAACTTTGAGCATGCATTAGGAGAACGTTGAAAGAAGTTCAGCTAGTATGTACATAATTAAAATAAAATTTTAAAAAATCATCTTGCGAAAAAGTTCTCCTTGACCCTGGTATGGTATGTGCGTGCTTATTTTAAAATTTTATTATCACATATTTATATCTCAACGCTATTGATATAGATAATCAATATGCTTTACATTTAACAATAGCTTTCACACTTTTTTGCTTAATTTTAATTTAGTTCATTGTTAGGCTCAATTCAGAGACACTACTCTAGAATTGACAAGCTATGCAATCAAAGGTATATGTCTTACTAGTTCAACTTCTCAATGTAGACGGCATTGGAGAAAGTCCACTCAAGTCCATACCACTGCTTGACCACAAAGAGGATTAATCCTTCAATTCCTTTGTTTTGCAAAATGTATAATAAGATTAAAGTCAGTCGAAGAGGATGCCCTTCAGTTGTGGATAACTTGTCAGGCGATGATGGATTGTTGAATAAGACTGTGAAAGTCCATCAAACACATTTAAGATTAATGATATTGATCTCAATGTGGATCTTTTTGCAGCAGAGAGTGCTACACAATGTCAATATAATGTTTTAAGCAAATGTACTTATTCTCTAATTGAAATGTGTATTTGCTCATCTTAGTTCTCAAGTTAGACTAACGAAATTTGTATTTTGTATTTATAAGGGGAAGGTGAAGACACCACTTCAAGTTGAGAATAACAACAACAAATTGAAATTGAAGAGGAGCATGACAAGGAATGCTGATAATTCTATTGACGATTGAATATAAAGTTAAGATATGG
This sequence comes from Fraxinus greggii, assembly GCA_903798315.1. Classification (NCBI taxonomy): domain Eukaryota; kingdom Viridiplantae; phylum Streptophyta; class Magnoliopsida; order Lamiales; family Oleaceae; genus Fraxinus; species Fraxinus greggii. The sequence continues at coordinate 2,259 of CAIGRK010139464.1, forward strand.
ATCACCTCAAGGCTTTTCTAGGTTGGTTGTGGATTACTAATATTCTTATGTGATTACTCTTGAGAGGATTTATTATTTGTTATTTTATATTTGTTTGCAAGTTAGACTTTTAATTTCTCAATATGTTTCCGTGTGAATTCTAGATCAATGATTTACTATGAGTATACGTTTCATATATCTTTTATGTTATATTTCATTGGTTCGTATCAAGGCTTATACCACAAGACTTTTCCCAGCTTCACAGAGGCAAAATGCAATGATACTTGATTTTTAAACTTTGGTCACGAATAGTGCCAAGTTTAGGTAACAACCATGTCCAGGGATAACATTCCCTAATGTGTTCTATTGTCTAGAAATAACTCGAAGAGGCAAAGCATAGCATCAAAATTTAAGAGTATATCTATCAAAGTTATAGTCAAGTATGAAACCATGAGCTTTAAAAAGATACTGTCCAGGAGAATTCAATCAAGAGCAAGAACGTGTTGTTGAAGTGCTTTCAACTATCACCGATAGTAAGCTATGGTCAATGGAACAAAATTTCAAAATTAAATTACCCGTTCCTCTTCCAGTCTCCTATGGATTTCCTCCTCTTTGTGTCTCTCTTCTGCAATAGCAGCTTCAGCATCTTCCTTGGCCTTCAATTCCTTCTCTCTGTCAGCTTGTAATGCAGCAAGAAATTCATCATCCTGCATGTAATCACAGATTTAGAATCAAGGATGACGGAACTGTAGCTACCAATGCATTCTCGTTTCACGAACCTGTTGTTCTCGAATCAACCGCTGAGCAGTAAGAGAGGGTGAGGGAGGACGAGGTATATGCCTTCGGTGAAGACCCATACTTCTATCGAAATCATTATGTATGAGCTCGTGAGGTGAATAACGGAAGTTATACCCACTCCCTTCAGGAATCCCACCAAACATTGCAGCCTCAAGCATTACAGCTTCATCATGCTCCTCAGATGAGATGCCACCCCACTTTAAGGATATATGCTCATCAAAGCATAAATATCAGTGCTCATAAAAAATAAATAAATAAAAACAATTTAGCTTTATTTTCCAGATGATTACATAAATGTGAGATAAAGTGAGGCCACGGCCAAAATAAATGTTTACTTAAATAACTAATAAGCCTAGCCAAACATATTTGAAGCTCTAAAAATTAGTCAAAGTAACTCTCTCTCAAGCATGGTAAACTTTTTTCTTAGAAGTTGCTTATTTTTTTGAACTTCAGTACAAAAATTTGATAAAATATAAGCACGATCTTTACATTCAAAAAAGCTTAATTAACTTATTTTTCAGCTTAGCGAAATATGTTCCTAAGTTGTGAATATGTAGAAACTTATGTTACCTCATCAGTTACCTCATCAGAGGGAAAGACACTTTCATTCTGCTGCGACTGATGAAGATTATCATGCTGACTTGGTGGTGGGGTAACCTCAACTCCTTCAAAAGAATCCGAGCACATATGCCTTTGCTTAACTAGTGGATGCTCTTCTACATCTGCTTCATTTTGGATGGAAGAGCTTCCGATCTCCAATCCAGATTGCCTAAAAGTACCTCGTCAGAAGATCCAAATACTTGACACTCAACAACTATGTCAATGCATCCATCATGTGAATTATTGTACCCAACATGCAAACAAAGAAAGAGCAACTCCCAGCCGAAGTCATCGGAAGAACAACTCTATGAAAACATTGACGACAAAGGCGGCACATACCTTCCACTTGAGGAATTTAGTTTCCCCAGCTCATCCATCTCAGTTGATTTCTCAGCTTCCAGGTCTAATGCTCCAATTTTTCCTTCCTGCAATGCTTTCTCTTGCTCTGCAGTCTGGATTCACTTCATGTTAATGAAATAACAGGGATAATTGTAAAAATGTTGGCATAAAATTGACAAGTGTACCTTCGGCGATGATGAAACTGCATAATGAAATTCAGCATCTTCTGGATGCGACTGCCTTGGCTGAGGCATGGGATCCCTAAGATCCTGTATCAGTATGAAATATACCATTAATGATATTGACGGAGCTCAAGGATGAAACAACTCGCACTATTGAAACCACAACATACACTGTAACTGGCAAGTTGCTGCTCTGACATAGCAGCATCCTGCTTAGAAGCCTCGATAGCTGCCCGAACCATTTCTTCTTCTATATCCTTATTGTAGTCGGCCTCATCAACAATAGTGGGAGCACTCATGGGACCATTAGGAACATTGGCTTCGGCATCGTCAATTATGACAGTCCCTCGGCTTTCTTGACCATGATCTCGGGCACTTTCAGTGACATCTTCAATAGTAGAAGCACTACCAGAATTACCCAATGGCCCATTCCCATCTTTCACTTCAATAGGAATCTGCCTCACTTCTCTTGGATGTGACACAGAAGGTGGACCACTTGTAAAATCAGTTCCCCCATCAAATATACTTCCGGTAAAGTTGGGACCAAGTAAAGAAAAAGTATTCGCATCTCTAGTGGACAATGGCAACGAGAAAGGAGGTATATGGGATTCAACTTGGACTGGATCATCAATGTCCATAACATCGTCATGAGGAGCCACAGAAGATGCCTGATTTGTTCTGAAAATGGGAAAACAACTATGTACTTAGGAATTTAGTTAGATAAAAGGAAAGAAAAACAAAAGAAATCTATAAAAAGACACTATAAAATATTACATGTTTCTGTCCCCGGCACTGAAATGTGCATTAACAGCTTCGTTGAGGTTGCCATGATGCTCCTGCTTACACAGCATATAAAACTATGAATTTAAAAGCAAAAGGAAAGAAGCAATAAGAAGAATGTGAAAAAAGAGAATGTGAAAAAAGAGCATTAAAACAATGACAACAGTATAGTTCAAAACTTAAATTTCTCCAACAAAACAAATTGAAAGCTATTAACTGAAACACAGTGTGATCAATATTAGAAGTGTGAGACAATAAGAAAGAATTAAAGTTCCTCATTTCTGGATCAAAGATTATGCTACAATAATAGGCATGTTAACATTTTGGGACAATAATAAATCTAATATAAATCTTCTTTCACTGAATTTGTCAACAATACAGTTGATGTTCAATGGTGAGCCTTTCTATGGAATAAAAAGGGTACAAGACTTGGTTATGATGATGCCAAAAACACCTAGATGAATGATGACATACTAGCATCTGATTTTTTATTTTTTATTTTTTTATTATAAAGAAAAAACAAAAGACAAAATAAAAACTACTGTTTGGGCCATATATAAGAGAGAACCTGAAGTATATTATAAATTCACACATTGAACTGAACAAGTACGAGGTAGGTAAGCAAACTACCATTAGGTCAAATAATCCTAAGGCCAATCATAATCAAGTAAAAATATTATTGAATGAAGTTTTGAAATGAAACGACAAGACAATTAAAAGCATTACCGCCATTACGACAAAGAACGTGAAAAAAATTAAGCTCAGGCTTCAGCAGCAGACAAATAACAGTCAGTCATTAATTCACATACAGCTTTCCATAAGTTTATTAAGACTATGACTCATTTNAACTACCATTAGGTCAAATAATCCCAAGGCCAATCATAATCAAGTAAAAATATTATTGAATGAAGTTTTGAAATGAAACGACAAGACAATTAAAAGCATTACCGCCATTACGACAAAGAACGTGAAAAAAATTAAGCTCAGGCTTCAGCAGCAGACAAATAACAGTCAGTCATTAATTCACATACAGCTTTCCATAAGTTTATTAAGACTATGACTCATTTTCGTGTTGCATTTTCGTGTTGTCCATAAATCTATATTTCTCCGACTCCATAGAAATTTCTCATAGGTAAAACTTACATGAGATAGATCTTCTTGTGTTGCTCAGTTTGGTAGGTATGTACTCTTTCTACATCTCATTTTTCTTCTTTTAAAAAATAAGTTCAGTATTTAGAGTTTAGACACATTATCATAGTTCGAGACTTAAGTTACACAGAGGGAGTGTCAAAAGCTGACGTTGCTTGAGAGTTTCAGCGTCTTAGAGAATTTGGGGAACTTTGTCGAGCAAGTTATCTAGTTTTGAATTTTTGCAGTTTTCTAGCAGAATGCATAAAAGGGAAAAAGTAACTACTAGCACTCATAGATCTTTCTCTATGGCCTCTTCTCATCTAATCCTTTTACCTATCCTAAAAATCATCGCCTTACCCCTCTTGTCTGATCTCTGCCATAGCTTTTCTATCTGTGTGTTCCACACCAACCATCAGGAAACTATCTTCCTTACTACTACAAACGTGTCCACCATTCTCCAACCATCGAGAATGGCGACTAACCATCAACATTTATACCACAGTCAACAAATATGCAACTTACAGATTTTAGAGTGTGAGCTGAGAACAATTTAGTTAATGGAAGAAATTTGTGACTTAGCTCCTAACAAGTCAGATTTGGCATTGCACTTTGCAACTATACTTTTGCGGGTGAAATTATGCTTATAGAGTATCATTCTAGCAGGAATTGTTTCTAGCAAATATAAAAACGACAGATAACACAGGTCACTCTTCTATTGCAAAGAGCAAGGAATTCCTGAGGCTGACGGTTTATTTATAAAGAGCATCTTGTGCAAATTTAGCATCTTTAGATTTAAAGAGCGAAATTTTTTGTACACTTCAACAATACTCTTTATTTTGCCTTTTTTTTTAATTAACATTCATTGTCTTTCTTTTATCTTTTATTTAATATATATTCTTAACGGTTGGGACAGATTTTAATCTAAGTCAAAGTCATACAATCAATATCAACCACATCTTTCATGATCCCACATCTTTTCAAACATACATTCCAAAAACTCCTATCACAATCCACTTAATATCTGATTTTAATCTCCACGAAACACCGTCTAAATGTCAATGCAAAATCAATTCAAAATATGATTTGAATAAAAAATAATACAGCATTGAAATTTTTAACTTACTAAATGATTGATTATAAAGTATAAAAACTGAGTTTAGCCCAAACCCACCCTCTATTTTTAAAAAATTAAAATAAAGAGTCTCTCGAACCCATTTTAAGCATTGATCTTGTATTTAGAGAGTCGCTTGAATATGTCCTTACTGGCTCTTGGGAAAAAAAAATTACAACTGGCAGGTTTTCTTTACAACCAGTGAATCTTTTCCTACTTGTCCTTGAGAGTTTACTCCGTGTTAGTGTATATTTTAAATTCCAATCACAAGGTTTTCTAAATGCATTCAGCATAATACACCAAAAGGAAGCAAATTAGTTGTCGAGATATCAAACTAATTGTATGTGTCTGTGGGGTGAAGGATGATGGCTTAAATCCTCCATGATCCCTACAGCATATTAGAACTTTTTCTTGACAGGAAAAGAAAAGGGGCATGTGACAAATGCAAAAATAGCTAGTACTATGATTCATCATTACCGAACCCATATAGAAAACACCAAAATTAAAAACATGCGCATACAGAATTTGCTAAAGCTAACAGAAAACTGAATCACATAAACTAGGTATAGTTCTTTCAACTCGATAGAAAATATATTAAAAAGAAAACCGTAATATTCACTAGCTAATTAATCACACCATTTACAGTTACTAATATAACATATTAGAGACCGCATATTCAACAATTAACGGTGCTAAAAAAATCACTCAATTTAGTATTAATATTTCAATCCAGAAATCTAATTTAACAGTAAAAATTACCTCAAGTTTCTGAACAGCAGTGGCCTCAGAAACGCCGGTGATGCTCATGAAAGTCTCGATTTCCCCTTGATTAGCTCTCGCCATTTTCTCTGGAAAAAAAAATAAATTATTTTTCTGTATGTATAAAACAGAAAATTTCAATTTTATTTGTTGGCTTCAAATAATATTCTAATATGTTGGTTGTGTTCTATGTAATGTGAAATTTGAGAAGAAAAATCGGATTAAATTCTATGGAAGTGGATGATTGCATTTGCAGGTTTGGTAAATAAGATGACAGAGACCGCCCCTTGTGTAATAAATATATTCCAAACTCGCACGCCAACTGTTTCCCTTTCTCTTGTATTGTGCTTCATGGACATGTGGCCTTTGAAATTTTCATATATCNCTCGCCATTTTCTCTGGAAAAAAAAATAAATTATTTTTCTGTATGTATAAAACAGAAAATTTCAATTTTATTTGTTGGCTTCAAATAATATTCTAATATGTTGGTTGTGTTCTATGTAATGTGAAATTTGAGAAGAAAAATCGGATTAAATTCCACGGAAGTGGATGATTGCATTTGCAGGTTTGGTAAATAAGATGACAGAGACCGCCCCTTGTGTAATAAATATTCCAAACTCGCACGCCAACTCTTTCCCTTTCTCTTGTATTGTGCTTCATGGACATGTGGCCTTTGAAATTTTCATATATCTTGGGAAATAAGTTGCTCTTTATTTTCGTACTTTTTTAAGCGAGAGAAAAAAATTACTTATTTTCAAAGTAATTCTATCAATTATGGCTCATAGAAATAGCTTGGAACCTTCTGCAACTTGATAGTTGGAAGTACGCTCGAAGTTTGGTTTGGATTCTTTCTAAATAAAGTAGCAGCACATAAAATTTTGAGCTTTTGTACTGCAAAAAGATTACTGCTCCATCTCAAGATAAATTTACTTTCTTTTTCATTTATTCCAAATTATTGGTCCCTATTTAGCCTTGTTTATCTACTATTATTTTAAAAAATTATTTGCGACAGTAAAATTCTCCACCACACGTTCACCCAATAAAATATTCTACACACAAACAAATAAAATTACTTTACTTTTTAACCACACATTTTCTAAAAAATACTATTTATTGCTCTATTATTCTCTCAAAAATGAGAGACAAACACACCCTTAATATGTTTTGATATTAATAAATGTGAACTACTCATAAGTCATATTTAAATAATTATTTAATATAGATGTATATTAAGAAAAAAATGAAATTTATATTTTTAACTATATTTATTAGATTTTCTTAGGGCCATTTGTCATGACTTTTACTTCTTTGTAGAAGATTTTTTTAAGAGAAAGTTACCTTAATTTTTATTTGTAAACTTTTTTGAATAGCACTTTCTATTCCGAAAATACTTTTAAAGAAAATCAAATTGGACCATTTCTCTAAAAACTCTTCTAACTACCAGAAGCACTTTCATAAAATTATTCAAACGGGTTCAGAAGCAGCTTTTAAGTCTCAAAAACTCATTTTGATTTTTTAAAAATCATATTGAACGTGTCCTTAATTTATGTGAAAATAGAAGCAATTATATCTTTATTGAACAAATAGATTATTTTATATTTACTTTTTTACAACTCCTTTGAAAATTATTTTTTCTCAAATTTATTTTTATTCACACATTCTCTCATTAAAATAAATTTTCACGTGAATTCAGAATTTTTCTCTATTTATTAACTACACATTTTTTAGAAATTATTATTTTTTGTTTAAACAATCTGTCCAAAAAAAAAAAAAAAGGGGCTGCGCTATAGATGCTCATCTTTGTAGTCAAAAATAATGAAAGATAAAGAAAAAATTTATTAAGCACATGAGGTTTACTTAATAAGTACTGATAATATTACGTATCAATCCATTGCGGGTGGAATAAGTTTATAGTAAATCTCAATATTTGAATTAAATTTGAGATTTGTTTGAGCCCCATTTCTTTGATAGAATGAATTTTGTAATAATAATTTCTTTGAAGTATATGTGGTTGATATATCATTTCTCTTATTTTATAGAAGTTATTTATTTAAGTAAAGTTGTCAAGCTTAGCAAAATGTGAGATTATAACTTTTAAAGTGTACAGAAGGAATATTAATATATTCACTAAGTTGGATTGAATAGAATTTATAAGAAAATTGACACATCACTATAAAATAAAAGAGTCAACATAAGGGCAGCACACGTGTCGTCATTTTCTATCGTCGTCAAAATTCTTTCTTTTTTTTCGTCGTCTCCTGCTTTCTCCATTTTTTCACTCATTCCTCTTTCTCCATTTTTCCACTCAAACCATATCTTATATCTCCTTTCTTCTTTTCCTATTTCTCCTGTCTCAGAGATTGGAGATTGAAACTTCGGCTTAGAAGAAATTGGAAGAAACTAAGGTGACATTTTCCGAAATCACATCTGGATTATTACCTCAAGTAATATCCATTATTATCATCATATCTGATTTCTCCTTTCTACTTTTTCTTCTTCTTCTTCTTCTTCTTCTTCTTCTTCTTCTTCTTCTTCTTCTTTTTCTCCTGATTGAGAAAGGGATTGTAGATTGACACTTCGGCTTCA
>CAIGRK010139467.1:0-18045 GCA_903798315.1 Fraxinus greggii
TACATTAAGGTTCAAATAATTTAATTTCTCAGTTGAATAATTCCGCTTCAAGTATGATTATGAAATGGTATCGGTAGCACCCCAAATTTTAAGTCAATAAAATTTGGGGTGTTATATTTTTCAGCCTCTCTGCCAATGTCTCCTCAAAAGTATTCAACAGAGCGAGAAGCTTTGGACACGGGTAAGAACTAGCATTCGGAAGGGATTTCCAAACGGGAGAAAAGGCCTATGGGGATCCTGTGGACGACTCATTGAATACAAAATCTGAAACAATATATGAAAAAAAACGACATGAAGAAACAAAAGTGTGCATCACACAGAAAAATATAGATTTTCATATGAGGTAGGCTGGTAAGGGAAAGGAAAGTTTGCGACCAAGCATTTCAAACTATTCGAGAATCTTATCTCAAGGAAAGTGCTTGGAAGCTTAACAAAAAGATTATCTCACTAGGTCTAATGAAAAGAAAATTAATTCAAAGGCACTCTACATTCTACAACTAATGGCATCAGGTTTTTCCAGTTATATTAACAAGATACAGTAAGATCTACCTGTCTCCTTAATCATTGTCAAACTGGTAAATAACAGATGAATACGTTAAGCTATTTTAAAATTTTGAAATTGCTGACAATTTGAATTTTATAGAAGATGATGAAATACCGCAGCCAAAAGTTTTGATTTTTCCAAGCTTCGAATTTCAGAGTCCAAAATTTTCCTTCTTTTCCAATCAAGAAGTGCAAAATCTGAAGATAATCCTTTTCCTTTCGTCCAAATTGTTCCTTCTATAACCCATCCATGCCCAAGAACACTAAATCAATAAAGTTTACAGCTGAAACTAAACTCCAACTTTGAGAATAGCTCAAAAAACTCACACCAGTATCTATTGAATCCACCCTAATCAAATCCAATTCAAAGGACATATGTAAAAGAATAATAATAAGTAACAACAAAACCCACCCTGAAATCTTAATAAAAAATTCCTTATTTTTTAATCCAAAGTTCATAACTTCACTTAAAAAAAAAAAAAAAAATCTTTCACACATATATAAACCATAAAGAACAGATTATCCAACAAAAATATAACAAAAAACAAAAAAACCAATTTAATCAGAAAAAAATACAAAAAACACAGAATTTAAAAATAATCTTCAAATATACTCACCAAAATAATCAGATCTTCGTCTATTCAAACAGTCAACGCTGAATTTTAATTCAATAATGAAAATTAAACTCGGAAGCCCAAAGTCAAATCCTAAGTCCTAACAAACATATTACATATTACATATACAGCGTACAAGAAAATAATATACAGCTGTGCATATGTAGTTATAGATTAAGAAATTGGGAGGTCACAGTTGCGGGCCGTACCTGGAAGAGTACTCGCAGACGCGTATAGAAGTGGCGACTTTCCTCGAAAGAGCGCACAAATTAGGGTGTTTTTTGGGAACAGGAATAAAGGAGTTGGGAAATTGACCTTACGTTTATTTTGTGTTAGTCACTCACTTTTAATTTGTTTCAATTTGATCATCTAATTCATATTTATATTACACTTGGTCATCCCATTTATATTTAAATTTTCGGCGCTGTGTGGCAAAGCTTTTAATGAAAATTTTAATAGATTTTAATTAAAAAATAATGAAATGTGTAGTTTAAAGTTAGTAAAAATTGTAAAACTTATAAAATGTACTTCAATTAAAAAGTTGACGAGGCCCAAATTTGGCGCAAATAAAAATTACTTTTGTAATAGATTTTAATAGAAAAATGTATGAAATCTGTGAATAAAAAGTTATGAATCACGTAAAATTTGTGATTAATATTAATTGGTGATTTTGATTTAAATATCTAACAAAAATTTAATTTATGTTAAATGGCAAAATTTTAGCCAAGTTTTATAAAATGGTTAAATATACCAATGACCAATCAATTTTATATTTAGTGTCACCATAATCATCTAATTTTATACTTAGTATTATCGTGGTCACTCAATTTGATTTTAGGCCTATTTGATTGGTCATTATTTTTCATGGAAAATAGAAAACAAATTTCAACTTCCATTTTTGTTTTGTTCGATACACTTTTTTCCATATAATTTATTTCCTTGGTTTAGCTCACATTTTCCTTGGTTTTGTAGAAAGCCAATTTCCACTTTTTTTTTTCTTTGGCAATTGGAAAAAATGATAGATACAATGGTAAAAAAAATTTAACACCTTTATTGACAATTTTCATGCAAAACAAAGCCAAACAAATGGTATTCGTTATTTTAAAATTTTTTCCAAATTTTTTTGACAATTGGAACAAATTCTAGACCCAATGATAGAAAAAATATCACTTTAATGGACAATTTCCATAAAAAGAAAGTCAAACGGACACCAAACTTTCAACATTTTGCAGGTGAAAAAGTAAATCAATCAAATACAATTAATTACAATTATCAGTAAAAACAAATTTTAGGCAATTCAATTCCCTATAATTCATTTTCTTTCCACCCAAATTCCACATTTGCAATCAAACAAACCATTTTTCCACTCAAATTCCACTCATTTTCTTTCCAACCAAATTCTACTTTTTCACCCAAATTTCACCATGACCACCAAATTTCATATAACGTTTTACTATGATCATTCAATTTTATATAACATTTCATCCTGACTATCCAACTTCTTTTCACCATTTTTTACTAATGTTAAAATGAGTAAAACGGTAACTTTGCATTATATATATAAAATAAATTAAACAAATAAAAACTTTTTTAAAAAAACTTTTTAAAATAATAAAAAAACATTTATTTTTGTTTATTTAAAATTTATTTTATATATGTAATGTAAATTTACCATTTTGCTCTTTTTAAAATTAGTGAAAATAGTGAAAAAGGTTGATGGTCATGGTAACACTAAATATAAAGTTAGGTGATTATGGTGAAACAAAATAAAATTGAATAGTCACGGTGATACTAAATATAAAGTTGGTAACTATAACTGGATTTAACCCTTTATAAAACAAGCACTTAATTTGACTCTTTTGTCTATCTTAAAATACGTGTTTGTCGGGGAAATTGGAAACCCATATTTTTACGTATTTTTTTTGTTGTATTTAAGTTCTTTTGGCTCCTTCAACCCCCGATCCATTATAATTGAAAATTTTAAAAAAACTATTACTCTCAAAATAAATGAACTTATTTATTTATAAAGAACGTCAGTCCTTATATTTATTTGATGAGTAATGTTATTTATCTTTTATTAAGTCTTTATTTGGTGAAAATTAAAATTTATATTTTAATTTAAGTCAAAATTAAAAATTAATTTTAACCACATAATTTATGGGATCCCCAACTTTCAACCACACATCTAATCAACTTTTATTAAAATCTGCTAAAATTTTGATTTTAATCCCTACCAAACAGAGACTAAAATGATTACTAGATGATGTGTCATATTATCATGGACGATGTGATAGTTCACCATGTAACACCATAGCCTATCGATAAAGTTCATTAGAGATGAATAATAGCATTAGATCCCTTAACTTTCGTCTTTTAATATGGTAAATTGCATATTTCGCCTCCAACTTGTGCTTAAGTAGCATAGTGACCTCAACAATTTTTTTTTTCAATTCCATTGAGACTTTCCACATACTAACAAGAAGTAACAACATTTATAAGAAGTTTATGTCAAATTTTGTTGTTATTGAGTCATGTGAGTTGCACTCAATGTTTTGATTTGTCTGTTTGATATGACTTTTAAAAGTTAAAATTTGTTTTTATAATTTAAAATGTTATTTTTGAACTTGTTTGTATAAATTTTTAGTAGTGAATTGTTTGGTTAGTATTTAGAAGAAATTGATTGAATGTTATTTTTTCAAAAAGCTTTTCTAGAAAAAGTAGAAGAAAAAAATAAAAGCAAAAGTCTTATAAAAAAGGTGTCCTAAATCCATTAGGAAAATAATAATATAGTAAATATACGCTTGCAATTTCGTTTTAATGTTTTTGTTATTTTAAATATTATTTCAATGAAATAGTTATATATATTATGATCGAATAAATTAGCAAAAATATTTTGTATTAAATTATTTTATTTTATATTTATTTAGGATTGAAATTTTGATATTAAAGAGATGTAAATGCTCATTTGCTAATTAATAATGTTATTATCAACCACTGCAGTAGTCATTATATTTGTCATTTAATTATTGAGGACATGAGCTTTTTATTTGAGATAATATTACGGGAAATTAATGGCATGAATAACATGTTACATAGGACGCTACGGAAGATGATTACTATAAATGTCGACTACAAATAATATTATTCTTTGCAAATTTCTACGTCATAAATGTCCCCAATTAATTTAATAATTTTCCATATTACTCGAAAGTAAAAAGTGTTCGTTAATCACTCTTCCCTGTGTAAAAAAAAATTATTTATGTAAGTTTACGCTATTCATGCACACTTCACATGCAAATTAGATTCATTAGTTTAATGAAAAACCTGACACATAAAACTTCTCATAATAGAGAGCGTGTGGAACTCTAATCCACACACTTAGTTGAAGGACCTCAGCAGTATTATAAGAACCAGACACGACACTAGAAAAATCGAAGTTCAATCCGGTTTCATATAAAAAATCGAAAACCATTAGAACTGGTCAGTTTGCCCTCGATTCGACCATTTTACCGTTGACCATTTATCTTTTTGCATCGAAGGTCTGGCACTTTTTAGAACATGGATAGATAGGAGGATAATATATTTATTGCCTAATACATCCATTTGCCAGCTGAACAAATAGGGCCCTTCCCTAATAAATCCAACTGCCAGCTTGTTATTTGCCTCAATCAAACCAAATGTCCCTACTGTACACCATAGGCAAACTAGTGTCCTGGCATTGATAGTGAATAAATGAATATTATGTCCCAGTTCCGATCTGGAATATGACTGTCTATGCCTTAGCTCACCATAAAGCAACCATAGACTGGAATTATTAACACGAGGATAGACAACCTTGAATATGAACAAGCTGTCCAAAGGGACCACTCAGCATAAACCTCCAAGGCTCCAAATATAAGTTATGCCAATAAATTCCGGGTACTTCTATCGTAACTCTAATTCTATACTACGTACACGCCCAGTGTTGTTTATGCACTGGGCTGTAAGATGACGACTGAGACACCTCTACCAAGTGATACTAACAAAATTCTGTGCACTTCTATCTTAACACATTAGTTGGAGATAACTCTAATCCTATACTACGTACACCTCCAGTGTTGTTTATACACTGGGCCCATAAGATGCACGATTGGTACACCTGTACCACGTGATGCTAAAAGTATATAAGTTCCGTAGGTCTATCTAACACGTAAGTCTTAGGCCCAGTGTTTATACTCTTGGCCATAAGATGCACGATTAAGACACTCGTACCAGGTGATGCTAAATACCCTTTCTTGCACGTACTTCTTAATATGTTAGTGGGGATAACTCCAATTCTAGCTCACAGCCAGTGTTAATACATTGGGCCCTAAGATGCACGAGTGGGACAAGATTGCAACACACATCAAAGGTGTGTGTAAAAATACTTGGCACACTTGTCATCCAACGGGATGATGTATAAATGCAGGAATTAGGATAGAGGCTTTCTGATTAGTGGGGTCAGTGATTTCTGAACAAAGAGTGCTTTGCTGTAATCTTTGATGGGCTTTCTGCGAGTCACCTAATCAGTCTCTAAATAGATTGAATGCAACAGCCAAAGATAAAGATGCAAAACGTCTGAAATCACAGGGCATGGAGAAAATAAAAATTATATATATAAAAAATATGGTTCTTCCAAATGAATTTACTGTGATTCTCTAAGAATGATAAATATGTTATTCATTTTTTTACAAATGCTACTGACAACAACTAACTGATAAACAGTAGCAATTTCATGTACCAGAAAAATGATAAGAAAAATAATAAATAAGCAGCAAAATTTTGCAGTAGTTCGAATAATATATCAGTCAATAAATTCAAATTGCTGTATTATCACATTGTTGGATAATTATGTTCCTACTACTATCCCCTTCACTAGTATCAGAGGTACCTTCGCCACTTCGTTTATCAACCAACTTTGGGTCAGTCTGCTTATCTTCTCGATGGGAACTGGAAGGTTCTCTGCCAACTCGTCGTTCCTGCAATTTGTAGAACACGTAAGTGACTGAAAAAAGAAAGATGATATATTTATGTAAATTTGAGGTTGCAGGTTGCTCAGAGAAAAGATAATTCTAGCATACATCACGAGAAGTCAAGTCCTCAGCCTCCAGCATGTGTATTACGTGTCCCATTTTGGGCCTCTTCTGAGCATCAGGATCAACACATCGAAGGGCAACCAAAATAACACGTTTTAGTGCTTTTGATGCAGGCTTTTCAGGCAACTTAGGATCCACTACTTCCTCAGATTTCCGGTTTCCAACCATCATCTTCAACCACTCAACCAGATTGACCTGCCATTGTTTGTAATTGCGATTGATACAAATGTTCAAGGTACACAATCGACAAGGATGACTAAAATTTAACACGCTAAGACTAACCTCTCCCTGTGGCCGACTGTAATCAACAGGAGATCTCCCAGTAATTATCTCCATTATAAATATCCCGAAGCTATAAATATCACTCTTCTCATTGAGCATACCAGTGCAAGCATATTCTGGGGCTACATAACTAGTAAAACAATGAAGCTTGATCAATTACCCAACCACTTTCTATAGAAAGTTAATTAGCTACGAGGAAAT
The DNA here is from genome assembly GCA_903798315.1 of Fraxinus greggii. NCBI lineage: Eukaryota > Viridiplantae > Streptophyta > Magnoliopsida > Lamiales > Oleaceae > Fraxinus > Fraxinus greggii. The sequence goes on from CAIGRK010139467.1 coordinate 6,755, forward strand.
GAGGCAAAATAGTTCTGTTTATGCAATGAAGTGAACTAACCCAAACGTTCCCATCACTCGAGTAGTCACGTAACTGCTTTCCGAATTCAAAAGTTTAGCAAGCCCAAAATCTGATAACTTAGCATTCCACTGACGGTCGAGCAGTATGTTGCTTGCTTTGATGTCGCGGTGAACCACCTTGGGTTCCAGACCCTCATGGAGATAGGCCAAACTGGAACAATGAAAACACAAAAGTAAGCAACAAGTATGCCATAAAATAGAATGAAATCACAAAGGTATCGAGTTAGCATACCCCTTTGCAGTTCCTAATATTATGTTCACACGAATCTCCCATGTCAAAGGGCTGACTTGGCCTACATCTCCATGCAGCCATTGGTCCAAATTTCCGTTATCCACATATTCATAGACAAGCATCCTACACAGAAAAACAAGTATACAAGGACAAAAGAAAAAATTCAACTTCTTGACACTTGAAAACAAAATCAAAAGTAACATTCGAAGAGACAAATATCAATACCTGTAAGCTCCTTCAACGCAGTAACCTAGCAACCGTACAAGATTTTTGTGTCTGACACGTCCAATCGCTTCAACCTCCACCTTAAACTCTTTCTCGGCTTGGCCCCTGAAAAATGTGTCAGTGGCATGAGTTGAAGCATATCAGTAACAGGAGAATAATGCATTCCTGCATTGGAAAAACAAATCTTCCAAATTTTGAGTCAAAAGGTGCAAATTTTCCCATAACATGAAGCTAGGAATAGAGGCATTGACATAACATAAAATTAGTGCCTAAAGTATCTAAGCTCAACACTGTCATATTTCAACAACCTGATATATGAATGAACCAATTCTGATCTACATTCCATAAAATTAAATTCTAACATAAAATCAATTGCAAAATTAAAATTTAAACTTTGTTTGAGATGAAAAGAAGGGGAAAGGAAATCACAGCACTGATTCTGCCTTTTCAAAAAGAACAAACCCAAAAATAGGCAGAATTAACTTTCTACATGTTAAAGGACTTCGTAGAACATATTAAAAGAGGGAAAAAGGAAAAACCATCAAATCCGTGATCCAATTGAACTTAGTAACGACACCCACCACATAATGTGAGTGCAAACCTTATTTAGAAAATTTTCATCACATAACCATAAATCGTGTCCATACCAAAGCAATCAAATAAACATATCACCCAAAGAACTCTCATAACATACCGACGATGTGCATTGCAATGAATCAAGCATCTTAAAACTATAGCAAATTTAGCAATCCCCATACCTGTTATTTAACAAATTCTTTATGCCGACCTTGGTGTTATCAGCCAACACACCGTAATACACAATACCATACCCACCTTCACCAATCACATTCTCATCGGCTAAACCATTGGTAGCTGCCTCAAGCTCTCTCAAAGTATACCACCTTCCCCACCCCAAATGTGACACCTCTGGTAACGCCCCACTACCTCCAAATGACACGGTGTCTGCCCCACTTGTGGCTCTACTCTCGCCACTCGATGCACCCCTATCAGAAAACACTACCCTATGCTCCACCTTCCCCATATCTATCTGTATCTCTGGTACCGCCTGAAAAATTCAAGAAGAAAACAGAACAACATCATAAATAAAATATTAAAATTGATAAAGAGTTTCTGCATAATCCAGATTATGTCAAGTACAATTAAAAAAACTTCTTATATGACAATGACCTTTCACAATTTAAAATGGAAATAAAATTTACTCAAAAGCAGTGCTCAAATTCACATAAAGCAATAAATTCCACAGCAGCTTTTATCATAGCACACTAGATTTACCAGTAATCCAGTAATACAAAGTACATACACTGGAGCAAATGGCTCAAACAAAATTTACCTTGCTCCGACAGCATTAAAATTCAATTTACCATCAAAAAATTCATTATAAAACTAAAATAAATTAATCTAATTAGTTCCGGTGAAATGAGATCTTGAAATTTTAGATGCAGTCTAAAAGTGTATATAAATCGTACCTGAGGGACGATGGGGCGATGATCAGGGGCCGCGTCATGGACGATCTCCTGGATTTCCTTGGAGATGATGGGGGTGTGCTCGCCTGCGCCGGAGAGCTTCGCTGGGCGGTGGAGTTTATGCTTGCTGCTGCGGCGGCGCGAGGCGGTAATGCAAAGTGAAAAAAGAAAAAGGATGAGGACTATAACTGCTCCGACGACTATTCCAATGACAGCCCATAGATGCAACCCGAAGATCGATGTCCTCTTGGAGAGTTCTCTGTTCACAAACGTCGCATCGTACACTGACATCTTCTCACTGTATACACTGTATATATAGATGTCTATACTGTATGTGCGAACTCGTGAGTGACTGTTCGAGTTTTATGTGCGTGTAACTGTGTGAATTGAGAAATTAAGCAGTATTAGTGAAAAACACCGTGCCATGCAAAGAGAATTTGGCATTGAATTGTGTAAATTGTTTCTGTAAATGTTTATGAGAGATCGAATGATTCGTGGATTAGCTGGAATGGTTTTGGCCGGAATATTGAATTCCAGCGAGTTTGCCCGTGAGCCGAAAATGGAGTGTGAGAGAGATAGAGAGAGAGAGAGGAATCTAGTGCCTATGTCTGAGTGCTCCACTGTTTGCTTTGGATTATTTTGTATATTTTATTTTATATAAGAATAAAAGTAATTATTTAATTAATTATCTCTGAATTAAGCCCCTTTTATCTAAAAAGAATTCTTATTTTCAATCCCATAAATTATGGACAGTAATTTTTCATGAAATAATATTACACGTAAATTAAAAAATTCTTTTTCAATCACACATTCTCAACAAAGTACTATTCTAAAATTATATTTCAAAATAATGGGGGTTGGGAGCTAATTGTATATAAAAATAAAAGAAATTAATTAGTAATTAAAAATTGTTTCAACATAAATTTCAAAAATAGATTTGCAATAACCAATATTATTTATTATTTTCATCTTTAGTAAAATTTTTATTATCTAACTTTTAGTAAAATTTCATTTGAGTTATCGAAATTATTTTAAAGCGTGTTCGGTAGAGATTAAAAGTCAATTAAAATTGAAAATATAGTCGTTATTGGATTCTCCTCATCTAATAAAAGTCAACAATAACCGCTAATTTTTCAATTTTAATCCGATTTTAATCTCTACCGAACAAGCCCTTTAATAACAAACTGGTCACTTTACTAATCTCTCCCTCCACTCGAGTTGGTAAAAGTAACATTCCGCCCTACTTTTTAGTAAAGGTCTAGCGTCTTGTCGAGCAAATTTGCACTGCAAACTTGGGTAAAACAACGTCGTTTCTTTCATTTTAAAATCGTTTCTCCATGAATAATGAGAACTAATAGAAGAATGGGACGTTTTTGCAACATAATTTAGCTCCAGCTTGTTAAAGATATTTAGAGAATTTATTATTTGAAATTTTTGAATTTACGTGTAATATTATTTTATTATAGAATGTATGGTTGAAAAGAAGATCCGATCGAATCCAAACAATAGCTAAATTTGACAAATCAATGGATTAAATTTAGCATTTTCTTTCTTTTTAAAACTGTCTGTCCATGAATAACGTGAAAATCGAAAAATAAAACACTTGCAAAACAAAATTTTAAGGTTTGCTCCCGAAAAATTAAGCTTATTAACTTTAATTAAAAAAAAATCACGTACCTTCTGTCTATGAAAAAAAAAGGTGAAATAATCAAAGAATTGAATGATATAATAAATATCAACGCTCATCTATCTATCAATTAATTGATCTAACATATTATTGAAATTTAGAATCAATCGTGCTAATGATTGACATAATATCATATGACATTTCATTATTGAACTATTTTAAATACAGTCAATTTTCTCATCTAATCACCTCTTACGATCAGAATCTTCTGACAAAGTAACATTATTCTGCTCATTAGATTTCTCCTTTATATATATTGACAACAACTCGTGTTATATTTGACACCAGATTTACGTTAAAATCTAACTTGAATTTTTATTTTTTTATTTTTTGGAAAAAAGACACATTGAATTGACTCAACGTATAAAATTTTTGACTTTTTTCCTTTCTTCTGATAATATCCTAAACTCAACGGTTCGGTTGATGTTGGGCACACTTCCAACGGTCGGGCGACGACAAGTTATAGAAGATTGACACGTGTAATCTTCAGTACATGGACGGCTCTTATCAGATGTAAAGTGGGTCCTCTTGATTCGGGTTGTAACCAATTAAAAATCAATTGGAATCTGTCAATAGCATAAAACTAGATATGGCTGAGATTAGGAAAATTAATTATAAATAGATTAAAGTATAAGTATTTGGTATTATTGGAATCTCCTCTACGAAAGTTAATTTATTTTTAAACAATTAGTGGGTGTTATGTGCCTATCTAATCAATTTTTTTTAAGTATGCAAGGTGGGTTTTGCGATTCATGGGATTCTATTTAGGACATGTTTGAGCAGAATTAAAATCTGATTTTAATTTAAGTCAAAGTCAAACAATCAATATTAACCATATCTTTCGTGGGTCCCACATCTTTTCTATCGCGTTTCAAAAACTTCTATCACAATCCACAAAAAATTTAATTTTAATTTCCACCAAACACCCTCTTAATCTAAATTATTATATTATAGGTATTTTTAAATTATTTAATACATATAGACGAGTCTAATAAATGAAGTATTAAAACTTTAGAATTGAAGCTCTACAACCTACGTATATAAAAATGAAATTATAATATTAACATAGAAAAATTGATAGATTTAATTTTATTCCTCGAAAGTTTGAGATAATCTCGAATAGAATGATTCGCCTCCAAAATTTATCGTTATAGACTAATCTTTTATAACGAAATTATAATGAATCGGGTTTTGATCTTAACCTATTATCCGTTTTTTTGACAATGTCGAGAAGAATTTTTAAACATTGGTTGGCAGCCTCCAAGAGCAAATAATCATTAGCAAAAGGAAGATTTTCGATTTGGAATTCAAATTATTCTACTAGGGTTAAGTGGATTGAATGTAGTGAAGTCGCTTGACTCATCCATTGTCGAGCTTGATACGATCGGCTCCACTTCATGAGCCAGTTCGTGCTCGTGCTTGCACTTGGACGAGCTAAGTACCAGACTCGCTTAATGAACTTAAAATTCTCAACCCACCAATAAGCAACCTGGTCAACTCACGAGTCTCTCGTGTCTATCAATATTTTTTATTTTTTTGTTTTCAAGTTCCAAGACGAAACGGCTCGTATATGTCACACGAGAAAAACCCAACACAACAAGCCCACAACATGTCCCACTTGACGTCCTAAATTTTTCCATCAAATTCCAAACTATATATAACTGTTTCAAAATTATAAGAGTAATGCTATATGTATATAATTATTTACAGATTGATGATATGGTATTATATTAAAATTTAACTGATTTTCTTTTCTTTTCTCCCTCTCTTCCAAACTGTTTTTTTTTCTTTATCTGTACAACAATCTATAAATAATTATGTACAAGTAGATTATTTTATTATTAACTATTTTCATTGACGATCTCCGCTACCTGTACAGATAATTCATTTATCAAACTACCTGTACAGATTAGAAAAAATCTTCATTGACTGCATTCTAGGAGATGAGATTGTACATCCTCGTGCCAATTGTACTTGTCTTAATTCCATGCTTATTAGAGAGAAATTCCAAACCCTCTATGAAACACGTCACTTAATTATTTTTATAAGACTTGATGCAATTGATTATGTCGATCAAGTCAACTGTGTTGAAATTTGATGAATAATATTAATTTTTATTTATTTATTTATTTATTTTTGGTAAGGAGTGAGCCTCTAGAAGAACTCTATTAAAGCCCTGTAGTCAACCAATTCCATGGCCAAATCCCAACGTTTAAGTTTTATTATTCCTATAGAAATTGAATTATAAAATAGAAAGAAAGAGAGAGAAAATTAAAAAAGTGAATAGATTTGTGGATTTTATTAAAAATCAAAATCTGATAATTATATCGAAGAATTAGGGTTATAAAGAATACAACGATCATAATGACTAGGGCTACGTGGCATACAAATTATTCATTAATTTTATCATATTTACAACACTTCCTGTTTACATAATAAATATATCATTGAAATCTTGTTTGGTAAAAAACCCGATGGGACAAAAAGGAAACAAATGAAAAAAGAGTACAAATGATTTGGAGTAATAAAATGTTGTTTCGTTAAAATTTTGTCAAGAAAATTTAGTGGGACAAAACATGATCGAATGAAAAAGAATACATCTACCCCCACTGATTTCAATTATTGTATTAAGCGATCCATGTCTTGTATATCAATTTCTTCAATATTGGTATATTGTATGTCAATGTCTTCAAATAACACCGTATTTATACAAAATATTTATCAACTTTTAATGATTGTGATAACATGATAATTCAAAAAATAGCTCTTGTTAATTTTTTCTTGAGTCTTATATATATTAGAGTATTATTTTGAGGGTAAATGTCTTTTAGGTTATGGACATACATTACACAAAGAAAATGCCTCGCCAAAACCTTATTAAGGAAATCCTATAGAAAAAATCTTAATAAAGGAAAAGGAGTACATTGTTCATTTGAATACGCTACAAAAGATGTCTCGTTAAAAACTTTACTAGGAAAATTCAATGGGACAAAATCTCGATCAAGGAAAAAAGAATACGCTTATTTACTCACCTCGTGATAATATCACTTGAATTATGTCTTAAGCATATCAAATCCTCCAAGAATAATATTAAATTTATATAAGATAAGTTGACTATAATCAAATTTATTATATGCATATTAAATTTCATGCTTTGTTACGCTAATGAAGTAGAAACTTGTGATTACATCCATTACATGATAACTTATCTATTTATATAAGTTTTCACTAAATTTATTATATAAAGAGTTGTACATTTCATATTACGACTTTACTTTTTCCATTTTCATTTTGTATAAGTATACACATTTAAGTGTTATTATAGATCCAGAAATTACAGATTTCTTTAGTAAATTCAATTTTACTTGAATTAGCTCCAAAAACTTTCAGATTTCACTANGCATTGTCACGCTAATGAAACAGAGACTTGTAATTACATCCATCATATGATAATTTATCTATTTATATAAGTCTTCACAAAATTCATTAATAAAGAGTCGTACATTTCATATTACGACTTTACTTTTTCCATTTTCATTTTGTATAAGTATACACATTTAAGTGTTATTATAGATCCAGAAATTACAGATTTCTTTAGTAAATTCAATTTTACTTGAATTAGCTCCAAAAACTTTCAGATTTCACTAGTAAATTCATTTTTAGTATGATCGCGTTATTTTATTTAGCCAATCATTACTTCGATCGATATGTTTCGACTAATTTATTTCGGTTACTCGCTATTCATAATATGGTACAGTACTTCATGCGCAAAAGTGTTGTCGACAACTTTTTTGATTCAATTTCTTTTCCTCCTAAATGGGACTATATTTACTAATTGCATCATTTTCGTTTGGAATATTTTTTTTATTAAAAATGAATATTATCACACTTCGGGCTTGCCATTAATTTATCAAATGTAATATTAAATAATTGTCCTCCATGACGTTAATTCGAGTTGGAGCATTTAAAACTGGTGTGACATATTTTTAATCTCTTTGGTCAGTAAATACGTCTAAATAAACTATCTTTCGAATTTCTGGTTCAAATTATCTTTTGCGAAAATTTAGATAATGATACATATGTACATTAGTTCTAGCTTTCTAATTCTTTCCCCTAATGCTGAGATAATTGTTTAGTCAACGGACAAATCAGCAAATTGCATTATTAAATATCCCTCGTTTGAGATAAGGGTTCAAACCACGCATTATTTTCAGCATTCTTTAATTTTCATCTCAATGCAATGTGGTTAATTAATTGTACATATATTGCGTTATCAAATAATTAGATGAAGAAATCGGGTTCTGACCAAAGCCATTTATAATAAGGAGAACTTGATGTTGACATGATGCATAATAGCATTCCCTAAACAAAATTGAGAAATATTTTGTTATTAATTAAATTAATAAGAGGCGTTTAACAAGTAATAACGTTAAAATCATTTATCGATATATCAACTAATATTTATAAACGTTGAGATTTAAGATCTCTAGTATTAACAAGACACGCCGTCTTGATTCTATAATCTGAAAATTATGCTCATAATTTAACTTTTGAGCAGTATTTTTTTTTTTTTTTTAAAATTTAAAGTTTGGGTAACCTTTAAAAAAAAAATTTTTAAATTTTTTTTTTTTTTGGTCTTTTTTTTTTCAATGGGGGCGGCCGACCCCGCGGGCCCTCAGTGGGTCCGCCCCTGGTCTCGAGGATTTTTTAGGGTTGGGTCAGGATGGTATTTTCAATTTTTTAAACATGATTGAAACTTCAAAACATAAAAATAAAGCGGGGGCGCACTTAAATTATGGAATTACGACCTAATTTTTCGATAAACAAACCTTCAACCTGTTTTCTAAATTGTAATATTTAAACAAATGTGTCGGTGTAATTTTCACTTTATCTATGCCAATTTCATTAAGAAAAAATTTTGGACCAATATTATGAAGTCTAAGGGAAGAAAAATTGGGGCCAAAGCTTGAAGGTAAACTAGGGATGGTAATGGAGTGGAGTGGAGGCAACCATTCATGTTCCTTTCCATCGAGGATTTTCGGGATGCGGGACTAGGAATGAATGGAAATTGAGATATCCTCATTAATTGTTATGTCTAATTATTTATTTTTAGATAAGAATTAATTTAAAAAATTAAAAATTAAAAAGATTCATGACATGTTGGGGAATTTGGGGAGTAGATCATGTTCCTCATTCTTGTCTTGATTATCATTTAGTGTTGTAGTTTGATCCAAATTCTAGTAGGTATTGAAGTCTAATTTGAAGTGGTTTTAAAAATGATTTTGAAGAGATCAAATTATGGATCGGATGAAAAAGTCGCCTCATTTTTGTTAGTCGACGCAGCTGGACGCTCGAGCAAAGCTGATGGAAAACAACCCGAGACTCTTCGTCCACTTGTCACTCGCCCCTTGCTCGAGCAAGGGGCTATCGCTCGAGCGAAGGGTCTTTTTCGGCCGAAACCCATTTCTTCGTTTGACGCATTTTTGGACCTTTTTTTCTACTACAACTTATTCTTAGGGTTTTCCTATATATAAGTCACGGCCTGTAACATTATTATGCATTCTAACATCAAGAGAATTGAGAGAAAACACTCTTAAAAACCTAGATTTCAATTGATTATTGAAATATTGATATTGTAAACACAAAGCTATAGATTTTATAGTGGATTCTTCTCCTCTAAACTTCTTATGTCCTTGTTCTGTTCATCTTTATTTCATTATCTTCATTATCTTGTGATTCGAAATTCATAACAAGTGATATCAGAGAACAAGGTTGATTGTTCCGCATGGCGACAATGAAGTATAATATTTCATAGTTGGATAGAAACACGAGATGTGCATTATTGCAAGTGAAGATACGAGTGATATTCTCGTAGATTGATTTAGAGAAAGCTTTGCTTCGGTTTGATAGGATGCCTGCTACCTGAACGCAGGATGAAAAGTAGCGTAGGGATCGAAAAGCCCAATCTCAAATTCATCTACATCTCTCGAATCAGATTCTTCAAGATGTTATTAAGGAGAAGAGTGCCGCTGCATTGTGGTTGAAGTTGGAGCAACTTTACAAGGCAAAAAGCTTGACCAGCAAGCTACACTTGAAACAGCACTTGTAATCTCACTGGATGTCTGAAGGTATGTCATTGGATGATCACTTTACTATGTTCAAAGAATCGTAGCTGATTTGGAAACATTGGAGGTTAAGTATGACGAGGAGGACTTGGCTTTTGACGTTGTTGTGTTCACTGTTACCATCATGTATTGCTTTTAGAGATACTATTCTCTATGGTCGGGATACTCTCATCATGAAAGAGGTCTATGATACTTTACTATCTAAGGGGAAGATGAGGCATCTTGTTAGAGGATCTGAAAATTATATTGAAGGCTTGGTAGTGCGTGGGAGAAATCAAGATAGGAATCTTGACAGAAATATGGGCAGATCGAAGTCTAGACATGTAAGACACTTACAAAACTGAAGTGCAATCTTATATCTTTGAGTATACTTGACTCAAAGAACTATAGATACGTTGGTGAAGGTGGAGTTTTGAAGGTGAGAAAGGCGGCTCTTATTATCATGAAAGGGCATAAAAATTCTATACAACTTTACATTTCGCGTGGTTCCACAGTAATTAGATGAAGTTACAAAACTTTGGTATATGCGGCTTGGGCATATGAGCGGGAATGGGATGGCAGAGCTGAGTAAAAGAGGACTTCTTGATGGACAGAAGACCAGTAAAAATAGAGTTTTGTGAGCATTGTAACTTTGGGAAATAGAAGAGAGTAAGATTTACTAAGGAAGACACAACACGAAGGGAACTCTTGAATATATCCATCCAGATCTTTGGGAACTAGCAAGTGTACCATCTAAAGGTGGCTATTATTACTCGTTGACAGTAATTGATGACTTCTTCAGAAAAGTTTGGGTATTCTTCTTAAAGCGAAAGAGTGATGTGTTTGGGACCTTCAAGAAGTGGAAAACATTGGTAGAGAAACAGACTGAAAAGCAAGTGAAATGTCTATGCACTGATAATGGTTTGGAGTTTTGCTCAGATAAATTCAATAGTTTCTGCAGGGCTGAAGGTATCTCGGGATACTTGACANAGATCTTTGGGGACTAGCCAGGGTGCCATCTAAATGTGGCTATTATTATTTGTTGACAGTAACTTATGACTTCTCTAGAAAAGTTTGGATATTCTTCTTGAAGTTAAAGAGTGATGTGTTTGAGACCTTCAAGGAGTGGAAAACATTGGTTGAAAAGCAGACCGAAAAGCAAGTGAAATGTCTACGCACTGATAATGGTTTGGAGTTTTGCTCAGATAAATTCAATAGTTTCTGCAGGGCTGAAGGTATCTCGGGATACTTGACAGTACCTGGAACTCCTCAACAAAATGGTGTGACATAACGGATTAACAGAACTTTGATGGAAAAAGTTAATTGTATGCTCTAAAATTCTGGGTTGCCTAAGTCTTTCTGTGCTAAAGCTACTCTACAGCTTATTTTCTGATTAATCGCTCACCCTTAGTTATCATTGATAAAAAGACACCAGACGAGGTATGGTCTGGTAAACGTTTTCTGAAGTGAAAATTTTTGGGTGTCTGGCTTATGCTCAT
>CAIGRK010139493.1:0-15168 GCA_903798315.1 Fraxinus greggii
TTTACAGTTTTAATTTTTATGTTTGATGTATTGATTTTATATTATATTCTCTCCTTTCACTTACTCATGATTGATGTTTTGAGATGTTGACGTTGCAATTGATTTTGGCAGAATGTTCGAAATTATAGATTTTGAAATTCTTCCTATAGTTAACGAATTTAAGTAGCAACCCTTATTTTATTTATCATTTTTGTTAAATTTATGGAAAACCATTTGTGACATTTATAGATGAAGTGAAATTCGCTTGATTTGGTTGGTTTTATAATTTTATTTGAACGATATATTTGATAATGTTGATAATGATATAATTATACTATGTTTTCAAAGTATTAAAATGCATAGGCTACAATTGTGTAACGTATTGACATTTTCATTAATATTATGTTGTTTTAAGAAAAAAATGCATTTTAATTTTGACCCACAATAGAAAATGTCTAGTTCCGTCACTGGGTAAAGGTTATTGTAGTGTGGAATGAAAAGGACATTTGGCAAATTCGTGGAGGGCTTCTAGAGAACGGGGTTGGCACGAGTAGATCCAGGATCTTTCAATGTATTTTAGGTATAAAATCAAATCGCCTAGCACGTAGAAAATAAAGAAAGCATGGGATTTTCCGTCACCAAGACACGGATGTTCAGCCCGTCTAAGGACTACTTGCAGTTAAACATTCAGCAAGTAGATATACGCTCAAATCACTAGGCAGAAACTAACATTTGCAAGATTGCCAGTCGTACGGACCCTCAACCCTCTGTTTACAAAACATCTAACTAAACCTAATCCCTTTAAGAACATAATGACTGATAAAAAATTTCAAAGAAGTAAATATCTAAATTTAGAATAAAAGAGAGAGGCATAACTAAATACTTAGCCCCTGTTTGTTGTAGATTAAAATCAGATTTTTAGTAGATTTTGATTAAAGTTTATGGAATGTGTGATTCAAAAGTTGTGGGTTCCATAAAACGTGTGGTTAAAATTAATTGTTGACTTTGACTTGAGATTAAAATTAAATTTTAATTAGTACTAAACATGGGCTTAGTATGTATGAGGGCAGCGTACATGAACCCTGCATCCAATGGCAAAGCGGTTGCCACATGTCACCATCTCAACAAAATGTCTCATTCAATTAGGTTATAATCGAGAAACAAGTTTTCTCCAATAAGTACATCAAATCAAATGAAGCAAGATTGGTAAGTGTGGGGGCAAGGCCGAGCAAGCCAACTCATACAGGTTGTGGGTCCAGCCACTTATTTTTATTTTTCTTTTCTTTTTTATGTTGTGATTATGTCACCATACCTCTTATAAAATATCATGTGGATTTTGCTACAAGAACATAATCCTTGACATAGGGGGTGACATAATGGCCAAATGTCACCCCCTATATCAAGGGTTATGTTACCATAGCATGACTCGGCAAGCATTATCCTTTTCCACTGGCCTTGCCATGATGTAGGTCGTGCCAACATGACATGCATGATAATTGTGTCAATTCTTCTCAGTTTATTCATATAAATATATTTTCATCATGTTACATGTACACCATTCTTTATACTTTGTCACAATTAAATAATTTTTCTTCCAATTCTTTTTTTTAATAACACATCAAATGTCATGTTTGATGTACATTTGAAGTATACATCTAGTATTTTTGTATTTATACACACAAACAAACATAGAAAGTGGGAGTACCAATACTAAAAATTTTAAATATTGAGAATGAAGCTCAATTTATATACGAAGCATGGAAATGAATAAAAACTTATCTCTACACTAACATACTATAATAAAAACATAATATTAGTCGTAGAAATTTCATAGAAAAAGAAAGGGTACATTGTAGCAATTATGTTCCTAAACTTTTTTCGATTTTCTTTAATATTTCATTAATTAATAGAGTTTTCCCTTATCATAGTTATGCTATTCGTGTCTTCTAGGTGGAGGGTAAAATAGTTGAGCCGCAAAAAGTTACATATATTGGAAAACTATAAGCATATTTGGCGAGGTTATGAGGACCTTATTTGAATTAAAAACTTTTATTACATTATTACAACTAGAAAATTCATGGAAAATAAAATAAAATAAAATCACAATTTTTTTGATGACGTAATTTTTTTAATATTATGGTAGAAAATTGAAGTTGAAAATGTTCACGAAAAAATATTTTTCTAATTAAAATCACCACAAGTTTAAGTTCGTTAACAAGTAATAAAATAGACTTTTTGAGTACGAGTATCGTTCTAAGGAGATCGATTAGTTCAATTTTAATTATTGTGACCTTAACCGAAACAAGAATAATATAATGTATTTGTTTGCGATAAAATTATGAATAAATTAAATTATGAATAAATTAATCTACTTATACAATTATGAATAAATTAATTAAACTAAATACAAATTATTCTAAATGCAGATAAATGTGTTCAATAAATAACAAAACTACTAGGATTCCGAATTCTCATGCAATAATTAGTTTTAACCCTAGTTTTATACATTAACAATACGATTGAATTTTGACGAATCAATATTCCTATTTTATTTAACAATCTCTCTCGAATAATGTTAAACTTACTTTTATATATGACCCAACTATATTTTTATGATGGATGCAAACATATAAAAGTGCATGAATTTTTATAAATACTTAAAGATTCACATTGAGTATATCGGTATATTTTTATCCCATATCGGACCATATGCCAATTTATATATGTCGAACCTATTTTCCTTCTTTCCAATGCATAAAATAGGCTACCAAATTCACACAACTACCGTGCACAATAATTGTGGAGAAAAAAAATTAATAAATCATTTTATATTCAAAAATGTGTTTTTAATGTTAAATATATAAAACTAAAAATTTAAAACTCATATTACATGGTTCATTGTTCTCCTAGTACAAAGAAAACTAACCTATCATGTTATGAATAAGAAAACAAAAGATATAATAAGGAATCAACAGCTCCCGATCAATCTTGAATTGAATCTTCATGTTTTTGGAGTCAGTCTTCATGTTCTTGCCTCCAAAATACGTAGAATATATGATTTTTAGGTCAAAAGAGGTCTCCCCCGTGCTCCAGTCGAGTTTGGTATATATAGGATGCCTAAAATCTTGTTACCAAAGTGGAGTTTCAGTTGAAAAAAGGAAACAAAATATCGCCAAAAGTTTGTACTATCTGGCCGCATTGTACATTATAAGTGGTCGCATAGAAGGACGTCCAACTATCAATTTTGGCATGGAATGCATAATGCGGTCGCATCAAATTGACCTATGAGGCGCATAGGTATACGTTCTTTTCCAATCTGACGGTTTTCAGTATTTTGGTCAAATCTTTCTTTCTCGATATCCGATTGAGGTGATTCAAAGTGCATTGAAAATATAACACAAAGGAAATCGTTTAGAAATATAATATTTCCAATTTGAACATTTCCTATACCAAAAAGGGCTCGAAACTGAGACTGAAAATTCGAAACATTACTTTTTCGGCTAAAAGTTGATATGTGATATTAGTTGGACTATATTTCATCCATTAGGCTTATTTCCTCATCCAATTGATGCCTAACACTCTCAAATCTTTATTGCGAGGTTTGACATAATTTTTTAGTATTTGCATTTCACTCTCCGAACTTTGTATTTGATACAATTTAACCTTTTTCGGCTATATTTTGCATTCAATTCTTCAATTCTTCATCAAATATTGAGTTTTACCTACAAAATGAAATATAACACAAGTTATGTAGTATTTTATCCAAAGAACAGTAAAATATTATCATTCAGGAACTCATTTGCATTTCAGTCCTCGAACTTTGTATTTGATACAATTGATCCATTTTCCGCTATCTTTGCATTCTTTTCTCCAATTCTTCATCAAACATTGAGTTTTACCTACAAAATGAAATATAACACAAGTTAGGTAGTATTTTATCCAAAAAACAGTAAAATATCATCATTTAAGACCTCGAATAAGTTTAAAAATTACACTTATCACACCCCAAACTTGATTCTTTGTTTGTCCTCAAACAAAACTAAAATCTAACAAAGACACAAACATGTGTTGTTAATTACCTAATTGGTAACCAGTCAATCAAGCAATGTGAAAAGATTTAGCTAGCTCACATGCTTTTTTTCAGGATTGAAATCATAATATCAAATCTATGCACAACTTCAAAATCACAATACAGAAATTAAAATCTACTTTTCCAATGTAAAATCAATGTGTGTGTGTGTGTGCGCGAGAGAAAAATTAAGTATAGCATTATGAATTTAAAAGTTATTTCAATTCCCAACCCTCAATGGTCAAATATGTTCTTTCATTACTCGTAGATTCACACCCACAAACTTATTCTTTTAACTCTTTTCAAGTGCGTGACCTAATGTTGAATTTTTATACTATCCTCATCTCTCTAGTTTAGGTAGATCTTACTAATTGCAAGTCGATATGCCAATAATCAAGGATTCTCCATAGTTTGATTGTTTCAATCTCCAGAACTCGACTAGACTAATAATCCCTAATCAAAATAATTTTCTTAAACAAGTGTTTGTTACTTAACCAAGACATGTGGCGCGTCTTCTGTTTCATGCAACTGTCCTTTTTATTTGTTTTCAATTTCTTTTTCAACACCTTTTTCTTTATTTGCAGCATTCTCTTCCGTAAACTTTCTAAATCACCCATGTAACAGAATTTAGGTCAATGACTCCCAAATCAGTTAACTTTAGGGCAACCTATTTTAACACCATTACAGGCTTTGTAACTTGAGTCATAAAGGCTATGAAAAGAAATTTTCAAATAAAATATGTTTTTTTTTTCATTTTTTATGCATTGATTAGTGTAACGTCCCTCATTAAACACCTATCCAAGTAAAACGACATCTAACTTGAGATTCACCCAATTGCATTCTATTGACTTTAGACAATCCACACAAGACATCTTCCTACAACAGTGGAATCCCCCAAATTATTATAAATTTGGTCTACGGATGTAAAATTTAGTGGTTTTAGATTTAGCATCTATGGTCTATTATTTCAGCATATTCAATTATAAAATCAACGCATTCCTACATGATGCTTAACTTAATTCATATGCTCAATATATATCAAATTTCACATGAAAACGTAAAAAATAATCTAAGTATGCAACTTTTCACCATTCATAGATCAATTAACGATTCAATATATTTTTTATTGCCAGCTGGCCAACTAACTCATATAAACACAAAAAAGAATTTTTTTTAATGAATAACCATGATGTCATGAAAATTCTTCTATTCTTCTGCCACCCTAGAAACTTATGCAACACATTGTCCTCAATGTGCAGGAAATGTAGTGAATTGCAGAAGTTTAGGACAAAAACAAAATTAGGTACCAAAATAAAGGTAATGCGTACTCCACTGATCAATGTAGATGTGAAGATGGAGGAAAAGTAGTGTAGACCATGCATAGACTCTTTGCAACCTGTAAAGACGATGAATGACTCAATATTATTAAAAAATTATCAAAAACACGAAAAATTCATAATATAATGCATAAAATGAAATAAATAAAAGGGAAGAAACATTGGGTTGCCTCCCAGCAAGGGTTTGTTTATAGTCTGTAAATTGACTTTATAGCGATTGATTCACGGTGGTTCAACTCGAAAAATTTCACCATTGTACTCTTTCCAATTTGCAGCATTGCATCATCTTCTAGATCTCCATACTTTGAATTCTCCGCCTCTACCAAAAATTTCTCCAAATTTCGATTTTCTTTTCTGGGAATTTTGTTGAATGGATAGTTCATCTTCATCAATACAATTACACTCATTGAGGGCTGATGGTTGTTTGGATGGATTATATAATTTAAAAACTTCTTGTTCCTCATCTACCCTCAAGATTAGCTCATATTTCTCCATATCAATCAAATTTCGACCGTTGCTAAGATTGGTCTTCCCAAGATGATTGGAATATCCCTATCTTCTTCTATGTCTAGAACAATGAACTCTGCTGAAAAAATTAATTTGACGAGTATATCCTCAACTTTGCCTCTTGGATATGTGATGCTTCTATCGGCCAGCTGCAATAACATTGTTGCTTCTTTTGCTTTTCCCAATCCCAATTCCCTGTATATAGATAAAGACATTAAGTTAATGCTTACACTTGTATCAGATAAAGCATTAAAAGTACTAGCTTTTTCCAATTGAAATAGGTAAAGTGAAATTCCCTGTATCCTTAAGCTTGGGAGGCAATTTCTTTTATAATCTTGCGCTACTCTCCTCTATCAGTACCAGAGTTTCAAATTCTGGAAGCTTTTTCTTCTTTGATATCACGTCTTTCAAAAATCTTGCATAGCTTGGAATCTGTCATATTGCGTCTATGAACGGGATATTGATGTGGAGTTTCTTTAGCACATCCAAAAACTTCTCAAACTATTGGTCTAGCTTGTGTTTCTTCAACCTTTGTGGGAACGGAATATGAGGTTTGTAAGGATTGATAGAAACGGTTGCCTTAACTGGTGGTGTATCTGAACTCTCTTTAGTACATGTCTCTATCGTCTATTCAGTTCATTCCACTTGCTCCTCATCTGAAGAATGTACTGTTTCCTTAGTTGCAACTAGCATCTTGATATTTATTTTCAGTAATTACACCCGCTCCTGGTGGTGATTGCTTTCACAGATGGATCCTCAATTATTTCATTTCCCAAAATACTTATGGACATTGCCTGCTCTTTGGGATTAGTCTCAGTATTGCTTGGCAGGATGCCTGGTACTCTGCTTGTCATAAAAAATGCCATCTGCCCAACTTGAGTCTCCAGATTTTTAATAGCAGTACTTTGATCTCGAAGAGTTGTGTCGGTCTTCTCATGAACTGATTATTAGCCTCCATGTATTGATTTGTTTTTCCATAAATTTCCCGAACATTTCTTCCAGTTGAAATTTCTTCTACTGCTGTTGAAACTGATCCTACGACCTATTCTGATTCTGATTAGCCAAAGAGAAATTTGAGTGTTTCCTCCAACTTGTGTTGTAAGTATCTAAATGTCGATTATTATGTTGATTTGTCCCCATTATGAAAAATTCACTTGTTCTATACCTTGTACCAGAATAGGACAATCTGCTGTATTATGATCTACCCCACACTTTTCACAACATGGCTTTTTAGCTTGTGTTGCATTGGCTATTTGTGATATGCTCTCCATCTTATGAAATAATGAATCTATTTTCACAGATAAAGCTCAGTAAATATCCATCTCGTATACACCCGATGCTTTCTTTTGAACAATTCGCTTAGAAGCCCACATGACTGAAGTTGTAGCCACTATCTCGAATAACTTCAAAGCTTCAACAATTGTCTTTTTATATAAGGAGTCGTTAGATGAAGAATCCACCATGCTTTTGAACGATGGAAACAATCATGTATAAAAATATTGGATTTGGAGTCCTTTACTAATACCATGACAGGACACTTCCAAAGCATGTTTTTGAACCTGTTTCAAGCTTCATCAAAAGAATTTTGTGCACAATTTTTGGGCTAGATCATTAAACGTGCTGATACTGGCGATGTGTTCAGAATCTTACCACTCAAGTGCTTTATCATGCAAAGTGTATGGAAACAACCTCAGTCTAATAGCATCATCTGAAATAACCTGATATCGAAAATTTTGACACATTTCTAAGAATCGAGGGACATGTATATGTGGATTTTCTTTGGCTTTGACATAAAATTGATGTCCATTCTGGAATGGATGTACAATGTTAGTCTTCAGTTGGAAATTAGGTTGCCCAAACAGAGAGTAGACAGTACTGGATTGAATCTGAATGATCTGCAGTGTCGCGAAATCCCCAACAAGTATATTTCCCTCATTAACAACTTCATCTTCATGGACTTGAACTACTTGATTGTTTTGTTGGCTAGCCATTTGTACTTGTTGTTTTTGGTCTTTTGTTGGGGTACTCTTGCTTCTCTTTGCCTACGATGAAATGTGCGTTCGATTTCAAGATCAGCTGGAAGCAATTCACTGTCTAATGACCTTCGCATACAAGATCTAAAAAAAAATGATAGTAGCACTTAAATAACTAAAATGAAATGAAAACAATAAAAAAATGTTCGAATTTGTGTCGAGGTAAATAAAATCAAACTAAACTCAATCCCATGGAGATTGATTAATTCGATTTTAATTATTGCAACCTTGATCGAAACAAGAGTAATATGATGTATTTGTTTGTGACAAAATTATGAATAAATTAATTTACTTATACAATAATGACTAAATTAATTAAAATAAATGCAAATTATTCTACATACGGATTAATGTTTCAATAAATAACAAACGTATTAGGATCCTGAATTCCCATGCAATAAATAGTTTTAATCCTAGTTTTACACATTGAAAATACTATTGAATTTTGACGAATCAATGTACCTATTTTATTTAACAATATCTCTCGAGTAATGTTAAACCTACTTTTATATATGGCTCAACTATATTTCTATGATGGATGCGAACATATAAAATTTCATGAATTTTTATGAACACTTAAAAATTCATTAGAGTATAGCGGTATATTTTTATCTCCTATCGGACCCTATGCCATTTATATATGTCGAACATATTTTCATTCTTTTGAACGCATAAAATAGGCTATCAAATTCACTCAACTACCGTGCACAATAATTGTGGAGAAAAAAAATCATATAAATCATTTTATATTCAAAAACGTGTTTTTAATGTCAAATATATAAAAATAAAAATTAAAAACTCATATTACATGATTCATCATTCTTCTATTACAAAGAAAACCACCCTAGCTGTTATGAATAAGAAACAAAAGATATAATGAAGAATCGACATCACCCGATTAATCTTGAATTGAATATTCGTATTCTTGGAGTCGATCTTCACGATCTTGCCTCCAATATACATAGAATATACGAGTTTTAGGTCAAAAGGAGGTCTCCCCCCGTGTTCTGGTCGAGTTTGGTATATATAGGATGCCTAAAATCTTGTTACCAAAGTAGAGTTTCAATTGAAAAAAGAAACAAAATCTCGCCAAAAGTTTGTACTATACGGCTGCATAGTACATTTATAAGTCGTCACATAGAAGGATGTCCAAACATCAATTTTGGCCCTGGAATGCATAATGCAGTCAATTAGACCTATGAGGCTGCATAGGTATACATTTTTTCTCACTGGACAGTTTTCAATATCTTGGTCATATCTTTCTCTCCCGATAGCCGATTGAGGTGATTCAAAACGAGTTGGAAAGATAACTCAAATGGTTAAAAATCTTCTAGAATTATAATTTTCCAACTCGAACATTTCTTATACCAAAAATGGGTCTGAAACTGAGACTAAAAATTCGAAGCATAACTTTTTCGGTTGGAAGTTGATATGTGATAGTATTTGAACTATATTTCATCTCTTTGGCTTCTTTATTCATTCAATTGTTGCCTAAAACTCTCAAATCTTCATCGTGAGATTTGATGTAACTTTTGAGTATTCACATTTCAATCTCTGACATTATGTTTTACCAACAAAATGACATATAACACAATTTAAGTGGTATTTTATCCAATGAACGGTAAAATATCATCATTTAGGATTTCGAATAAATGTAGAAACATTGACCGCTTTTCATAGTTGTGCTATTCACGTCTTTTAGGTGGGGGTAAAATAGTCGAGCCACAAAAAGTTGAAACATATATTGGAAATCTATAAGCATATTTGGCGAGGTTATAAGGAACTTATTTGAATTAAAATTTTTTATTACATTATTACAACTAGAAAATTCATGGAAAATAAAATAAAATAAAATCATAATTTTTTTGATGACGTAAATTTTTAATATTATGGTAGAAAATTGAGTATCCTCCTAAATAAATGCAAAATAGTTAAGCTCTTGTTTGGTTTTGATAAAAATTAGAAAAAAAATCATAAGAATTGATGAAATGTATAATTAAAAAGTTGATAAATATTGTAAATCTCATAAAATGTATTAAAAAATAATTTTAAATTCAATGAATTTATATGGTATTGGTGTTGACGGTGATGTGAGATGAGGTGGTGGTCACAAACGATGGCCGGGGGCAGTGGCGACGTGGAATGGAATGTGATAAATGGTGTTTGTAACCAATTATTTTTTTGATTGTAATTAATAAAATGGTTAATTTGTGACCAATAAAACGGTTAAATTGTGATCAATAAATTCGTAATTGTAAAATAAGATATAACTGTAAAATTTGTGAATTGAGACATAGAAATAATACGTGATCAATTAATTAGATACTTGTGCCCCAGAAATAAATTGTGACTTATAAAATTTGTAATTTATAACCGTGAAATAATACGTGACTAATTAATTTGATAATTATGATCGATAATAAGTTGTGACCAGTAGAATTTATGATATATGACTGTAACGTATGTAACTGTGACTAGTACGTAATGATGATCATAAATTGTATAATATTGTGACATTAATATATTTAATTAATAAAATATTTTTTAAATTATTTAATTAATAAATTTTAATTAAGACCTAATTTTCGAAATTTCAAAAAATATTTCTTTTTTTAAATTTGAAATTGTGTATTATAACTACCTTAAATATGAATTTTTTTTTCCGTAAAAATGAGTACACTATGAAGAATTTGTTGAGAATTTACTGAATCATGCACAACAAAAAATAAAATTAACTTCAATTCCCATCACGAACCTGCTTTGTGTTATGATAGAAAGTGTGATAGGAATTATATATTTGGTAGATTCTGCAGACTCCTTTGTTAATTTTGAAACACGAACAATCACGATCTACAATCCACATCTATCCAATTGTCTAGCCTCCAATGAAGAGTTTCTCTTTTCTTGTATTAGTAAGATAATAAATTGAGTTTTTTTTTTCCATAAATCCGTAATAGTTTATTAATATAAGTCTAAGTGGGATTAACCCGTCTTTTAAATTTAACTTGCTCCAATATTTAATTAACCTAATTAATTAAAATTGGTTCATAAATTAGTTAATTCAATTAATTAATTCAGACCTATTAACAAACAACCAAATTAATAATTATCCAACACTTGTCAATTAATTAATTAATGTTTCTCATTCTTGTATTTCTCCTTTTGTGTGTGACCCTTTAGGTTCTCAATTACGATACCAATACCATTTATTATTATTTTGATCGATAAATTAAAAACCACTTTTAATTTATCAAAAATTCACATTCATTGTCCCAAATTGACATTTAGCAATGTGTCGGCAATACATATGTCGGAAAATGTCACGTAGTATAACAAAACCAAACTTATTCGTTTATTATAAAACTATAATTCGTCCGTTAACATGATCTGATTAATTACAAGATATGGATGTTTGTCAATATCGATTACTAATCATATCTTTTATCCCAATATTAAGCCAATGTAAGTTAAAAACTCTTTTTCGATTTATGAGTAGACATTGGCCAATGATTTCGTTATCAACATAACTGAATGAAATATAGATCATGATCTCTTACTATATAAGAGTGACGAATCATCTATTTATCATTCACAACCTTTATATGATTCTTGGCTTACCTGAAAGATGCAGTATTAGCTACTCTTGATTAGAAAAACATCAAAAAACAAAAGTCGAAGGACCAATTTCACTACCCAACGTTAGAGATTAACCACTAACACTCAGATAGTTATTTATGTGAAATCTCCCTAGCGGATCTCCAATGTTTTGCTCTATGAAAAAACATCTATGTACTCATTTAAGTGTTACTGTACTTTAGCTTGTGAGAAAGATACTTACTTCATAAGTAAGAAATATCACACGTGATTGTGTATCTATATTAATGATATTCATATCTCGTTATTACTTACGACCAAATATGATTTAAGATTCAGTCATATGTAATTGTATCTCACAATCACAACTCCTTGTAATTAACAAATTACTAAGACTTGAATCTACAGATTCTATTATTTAATTTAATGGGATATTAATTTAAATTATAGATCTGTCATAAATATAATGCATTAATTATATATTAAAAGTGTTTATGTCCAAAATCGATTAGATTTAGGGCATAACACTTTCAAATTCGTACTTGCGCTAGATTCAATCATTTATGTAAATAATATCATTAGAATCTACATGACAATCATGTTTCTGCTGTGACAACTCTTTTTCAATGGATCTACAATTTAATAACTTGTGGGAATTCATATTTCTTTACGTCATTATATTATATTATCTCTTCAATGAGATGATACCGTCTTAACACATGTTTGGATCATTGATGAGATTTTTGTTCCTTCGTTTACATAATGGCTCCATTGTTTTCATAATACAGATGCATGTTATCAACAATATTAGGAACTACTCTAAGTTCATTAATGAACTTCCTAATCTAGAACACAGCATTTGTTACTTCTAAAGTAATGGTGTATAAGGCTTCTGCTATTGAATCAAAGATTGTTTCCTATTTGGAATCTTTCCAACACACCGTTTAAGAGTGAACCAATATTATGATTGATANCTTAGTTCCCTCGTTTGCACGATGGCTCCATTGTTATCACAATGCAGAATCATGTGATCAACAATGTTAGGAGCTACTCTAAGTTCATTAATGAACTTCCTAATCTAGAACACAGCATTTGTTACTTCTAAAGTAATGGTGTATAAGGCTTCTGCTATTGAATCAAAGATTGTTTCCTATTTGGAATCTTTCCAACACACCGTTTAAGAGTGAACCAATATTATGATTGATATTTGCTATCATTCTAGTCTGATTAAAAGTCACATCAGTATATCTGTGAACTCTCAGTTCATTTTTCTATATAAAATCTTCTCAAGATTTGTAAATTGGGATGAGTTAAGCAATCTACTAAATCTATCTCTATAGATCAAGTTGATTCTCCTATATCTTTCATGAAGATATTATTTAATAACCATAATTTCAACAATTGAAATATAAGGATGTCATTTTCTATTAATAATATGTCANTTATTTAATAACCATAATTTCAACAATTGAAATATAAGGATGTCATTTTCTATTAATAATATGTCATCTACATGTAATATTGGAATACGAAAATACTCTTACCATCTTCTTGTAAACACGGTTCATCTTTATTTTTTTGATAAAATCAAACCTTTTGACTTTCTTATCAAATTGAAGATTCCAATTTAAAGAGATTTGCTTCAATCCATATATGGATTGATTAAGCTTGCATACCTTATAAGCATATTTGGATTCAAAGCCTTCAAGTTGCGTTATGTACACTTCTTCTTACAAGTTATCATTAAGGAATGCAATTTTAACATCCATTTACCATAATTCATAATCATGATATGCAGCTATTGCAAGCAAGATCCGAATGGACTTAATTAAGTCTGGCTATAGGCTAAAAGACTCATCAAAGTCGACTCATTGTCTTTGTTTATAACATTACTTTTTATGTATGGACGTTTTCATCCATGTTGACCTTTTCTTGTAAACCTATTTACAACCTATGGGCTTTATCACATCAGGCTCTTCGATCAAAGTCCAAATATTGTTCTCATACATTGAGTTCACTCGGATTCCATGGCCTTCGTCATCTCTTTGAGTCAACACTTGAATTTGTTCATGCGTAACTAGTAGGTTCATCATCCTCGATTAGTAATGCTTGATTAGTAATCATGGATTCGTACCTTCTAGGAGGTCAAATGAACCTACAAGATTTACACTGAGCTAACGTGTCCTTATAAATTTCTGCTTCCCGATTAAGAGTATGTCCTCAGATAGTGTGGGATCAGACTTAGGTTCATCTACTCGGTCAGCTTTATTCATGGACTCTTGAACTCATTCAAGTTCTATTTTACTCCCACCGTCATCTCCTAGGATGAACTCTTTTTCTAGCAAGACGATATGTCTTGAGACGAAGACTTTCTTCTCAATGAGATTATAGAATTGATATCCAAATATTTCTTTTGGATACGACATATATGTATTTATCAGATTTAGACTCAAATTTATTCGAATCAGTGTGCTTCATATATGCGTCACGGTCCCAAACTTTAATATGAGACAAGTTGGGCCTCTCCCTTTTCATAACTCATATGAAATTTTGTCGACTGACTTAGATGAGACATGATTTAATGCATAACACATTGCAATCAGTGCATGACCCCAAAATGATCTTAGGAGGTTTACATGACAATTTATTAATTGTACTACATCTAATAGTCTACGATTCCTTTTTTCAGATACACTATTATGTTGCGGTGTACATGGAGGAGTCCACTGTGAAAGAATCTCATTCTCTTTTAGATAATCTAAAATTTTATCTTTAAGATATCTCTACCTCGATCAGATCTTAGTATGAGAATATCTTTACCTAATTGTTTCTCTATTTCCAGCATGAATCTCTTGAAAGGGAACCTTTCAAGAGATTCATGCCTGAATTTCATCAAGTATATTTGATCATTTCTAAAATAGTTTTCAGTAAATGTAATGAAATAAAAGAAAACTTATCTTGCATTAATTGACATGGGTCCATACATATCACTATGTATTAGGTCTAGTAATTTTGCAGCTCGTTCTTCTTTTTCCAATAAAAGAGAATTTAGTCATCTTGCCCAATGGCTTGATTTGCATTTGTCAAATGATTCAAAATCAATTGATCCCAAATATATTCTATATGTAATTTTGGGATTGAATTTTCATTTATGTGAACAAGTCTGCATTACTAGATATAGGTGTTATTTTGATTATCAATTTTATGCCTTTTAACTTCTATATTTGTTATAGATTACTTATAAATGTTATTTTGTAATTTACTATAACCATTAAGATCTTATAAAGGTAAATGAACAATAATTTTCCTTAACATTAAAATAATTCATATCATGAAATTTAAATAATGTTCTTGGTTATGGTGAAAACAGAATAACATTTCTCTAATTCTAATACTAAGCCTAAAGATAATGGCAAAATGTATGCTCATACAAGTAATGTAGCAGCCTTCAATCATTTTCAACGTACATGTCAACTTCTCAATTTTGCAGTGATCTACTTCTATTCAGTTTCTGTACAGTTATACAGATATGAAATCCATATCTGATATCTAATACCCAATAAACTAATGAAGTAAACATAAACCTTGTAATTTCTTTTCCAATGACATATCAATCCAAAATGATAACTGTAGCGCCCCGAGTTCCGTG
>CAIGRK010139513.1:0-11079 GCA_903798315.1 Fraxinus greggii
ACCTTTGTCCCAAGAATATACCCTTCCAGATTGTGTCCTCAAATGATTGGGAGAATCATATTCTTCCAGAGCAGATAATTGTTTTTATCTAACTTCACAGACACAGTTTGGATAAGGTTGACAACAAAGGGTTTGAGGTGATTGTTTCCAAGTGGTGGTGCAGCAGTGCTGCTGGAAATGGAAGCAGGAGCAGTGATGGGGTCAGTATTCTATGATGTAATACTGGCATTGGCCATGGGAAGCCTCTGATACCAGGTTAAATTTTAGATGAATGCAAGATGATGATCAACCATGTTGTTCCATATGCTGCAGCTGCTAAGTAATATAGTGGAGAGCAATGTTACAAGAATGATCTAGAACCTATGGTTGTTAGGCGGCTCCTAAATTTGTGGATCATGCTGGAATATTTGTACAACAACTTGGTGGTCAAAAATATACACAAGGCAGTTGGTTATGGATAGCAAGGAGAGAAGTTGTTGAGTCATAGCATGAGTGAATATTAATTCTCAATATGATGCATCGAGTTTTCCCATCCTTAGCCCGCCAATACATGAGTTTGCAATTTTGGTTGTGAAAATACACGATTTTGACTAAAGATGCAGAAGATTGAATTAAGGTAACTAAAACACAAATTCTATGGGATCCTTTCGAATTTTATTTCTCACTAAAACAAATAAATATGTGCAAAGTTATGAAAGGCCAACACACACTTTGTTGCCTCATCAATTCTCATAATCCACCTCTCTAAAATTAAGTGTAACACATTTAGAATTCTTAATATAAAAAAAAAACATAAATACCTAGATTGTAGTTTACTACGGTCAGTTTTGTAGTTCGAGAGGGGCTAAAACTGCCCCCAATTCAAATACAACACTTAATTGCCTTGGAACTATTGCACATGTCATTCTTGTACCGTTAGACCACTGAATTCGTGAACTGAAATCAATTGGACAGCAAGATCTCAATGCAGCAAAACACATGATTGCATCGACCCATCGATCAATGCAAAATTTGACTTGCGTCCTAAGTTCGAACATATGATGCAGACATCAAGTAAATACAGTATGATCGTGCCCTGTTAACTATAACATTACATTTCCAAATCACATGTCTTGTTTCATCCCACCCGAATCTGTGCATTGTCCAGACATTTCGTACGCCTTCGAGCATGACATGGCCTAGAACAAGACATCCTTCATGCCATTTCCATTATCTTGGTTAGGGTCCTCACACCAGCCCACTAGTTACTCTCCTAAACTAGATAATTATAGCCATAAATTATTATTCTAATAGTTGGACTTAGCAATTGGACATATTCTACTATAGACTAAGCCCCTGTTTGACACACATTATTTCAAAATACGTTTTTTTAAAACTCATTTTCAATTACACATTTTTCAATAAAATAATATTTTTCATCATATCAATAACTTTTTCTTACTTTTTAACCATATATTTTCCATCATATAACTATTTAAAATACATTTTTTCCTCGATAATATTTATCAAACACACTCTAAAAAACATAAGCCTAGCAATTATGTCTTCCAAGTCAACTTATTTCCTAAGGCTGACATTGGATCGAGTCAATCCTTAAATACTCAAGCTCTGTTATATCCTTTGGTTCGACGAACTCATGAACCGAGTTAAACCAACGAGCCCACGAGCTATCTTATGAGTAAAAAATGAGACAACCCACGAGTCCGAAAGGAGCCAACATGTAAGCTCATGCCCGTAAGTCGAGCTCATGAAGATAAATTGTTCTTGGTTCGATTCATGTTTCGTCTCGATAGAATCCTACCCGTCAATCATTCGAGTCAAGACAAGCCAACAAACAACTCGATCATCCATTTGCCACCTCTACTTATTTCTAAGTAAAAGATACGCAACTTTTTTTTTATTAAAAACCAAACAAAGAATAAAATTTCTAAGCCTATTTAGGAAATAAAAATTACTAGGAATGACAACGATGAGGGTCGGGGTTGGGGTCGGGGCAACCTCCCCCTTCCACCTCCTCGCTGTGAAATTTCCCACCCCGTACTCGCCCCGTTACCCATTTAAGGCGAGGCGGGGCAAGACATTTGCCCCATTTACTACCCACTTAATTTTTTTTAAATTTTTGATAATTCGCCATATTGTCTGGATTCATTAAAATGAGATAATAATATACTTTTTAATTTATTTTTAAAAGTTAAATTATTCAAATATATTTGGTAAACTAAGATTCTTATTATTTATCATATTTTTAGATAATCTTAGTTGGAAATTTTTTTATTTGAACTAATGAAATTTCGTGGAATTTTCCATTTAAAGTATTGAATTCTATAATAAAAAAAATTAAAAATTAAATCGGGTGAGGCAGGGTACTTTTTACCCGTACCCATCCTGAGGCGAAGTTACCCTTCCCGCCCCTGATCCGAATACCCAATTAAGCGGATAATCTCTGCTCCGTTCGGGGCGAGCCCTGCCAAGCATAGCCAAACATTCTCTAGACATTTCATTAATATCCCATGTGTATTTTAATCTTATTTATCTAGTAATAATAGATCAAAAAGAGCACTACTTGGGAGGGGTATCCGTAGGCTGTGATTGGACAAGGTTAACCTCATCGGTCTTCAACGCCCCCCATTGAATCGAAAGTCATAAAAGCCTCTCGATCCTTGGTATAATTCTTGGAGTAGAATACCAGCCCAGCAGGTTTTCTCTGAGTGATTTAACGCATTAGTAGTATTAGCGCAATTACACTACTATATAAGATTACCTATAAAAGAGTAAAGAGGGTGCATTCATTTGGGGACTTTTAAATATTTTTTAAGATTTAAACAGTTTAGGTGTACTTTATATAAAGTTTTTGATACTTTCTAAAAGTACTGGTGTATTCAATTGAGAATTTTATAGACTTTTTAAAAGTCTTTAAAAGTAAAAAGTTTATAAAAGTCACGATATATTCAATTAAAAGTTTTTAGAAATCTCTACAAGTCTACGAAAGATATTCATTAATTCTATACAAATTTATGAAGGTCCACGAAGTTCATAGAAGACATCACTTTAAAAAGTTATAAAGCCTTCAAAAGTCTCAATAGAATATACCCCTAAATTAGTTGCAACTGAAAGCTCCTTAAATATCAACTTCAAGGTGAGATCTCTCTTCGAACAGTTACCTAACCTAGTACAAGTATGGCGAATGATACGCAGGCAGAGCACCAGGAACGCTATGAGGAGGAATACTGCTCGGATATGATTCACTTTCCACAACAGAATCAGCAAACTGATAAAGATCAGAGCCAGATCCTCGACTTGCAGCACTAACTGACGAGACATTTGGCATCCCCGGGAACCCTTCCAAGGACGGTGTCGGTCTGTATAAGCTAGTAAGCCCGATTAATGACGATTGTCCAGCATACCTTGCACTCAAGGCTGCATCACCACTCCATGCATGTGAACCAGTTGGAAGATGGCCACTATGACTAGCTGATATACTCATTCCAACTCCAGATGGGGGGAGCATGCCTGCGCCAGGTCCACCATACACTACAGGTGTGGAAACAGAATAATTAACAGCATGAGCAGGAACTCCATTATCCAAAAGGTTTCTTCTGCTATCAAAATGACCAGCAGCTACTTGCTGTTGTGAACCATGACTGGTTAAACGCGGACGTTTTGCTTCTTGAGTCCTAGACCTTTTTAATGCATCAGTTTCGTCTGTCCTTCGCTTTTGGGCATTTTTCTCTCCTGTTTTATTATCAAATGCAGCAACATCTTTTTCTAGAGTAAGAATCTTTGAACTGATTTGCCATCCAGAAAGAAGTTTTGCAGGATCAATCTTGTGCTTTTCTAAACATTTGACAACAGATTTTAAAGCAGTTAACTGCTTCTTATTGGCTTCATTCTGCATGACACCAAGGAAAAGAACGATCAACTACAAGAGAATAAAAGAAAAGATATAAAACATGAGTTCAAGTCTAACTGAAAAGGCCAATATACCAGCGCCATAGATGAACCCTGTGCCACTTGTTTTGCCTTTTTCAAAGATTCTTTCAATTCACGTAGAAATGATATCAACATTGCTTGAGGATTAAACTTCTCCTGTAACCCAAAAGTATAAACGATATCAACAGCATCGACTTCCATTTTATTCTTCATCATTTCATCTATTGACGCTGCATAGATATCAATTTATAAATTAGACTAAAGAATTAACAGGCTGTAAGCTTTATGAAGACTGAAGAAGACTAGACTGGTCATACATGATGAAAACATAGGGCCCATTTGTTTTGTGTTTTAATTTTCAATTTTGAATTCACTTTAATTTTCTGTTTTGAGAGTCCGTTTTAAAATTGCTAAAAACGAGTTTGTTTTGTTATTTTGAAAAATTATTTCTCAAAATAAAAAACTAGAAAACACTTTTGGTTTAAAAAATTTTCTATAACATTTTATTCCATGAAATTTGATTATTCAAACATTTTATTCCATGAAATTTAATTATTCAATAAAAATAGAACAATATTATGTTAATATATTATCACGGAATATATATATATATATATTTTAATATTTTAAAGTTAGTGAATCTAACAATATTTTTTCTCGTTATAAAAGTAAAATAAAAAGAAATAATAAGTTTAGTTCAAAATATGGAAAATAAATATAAAAATTAATAACATGAACTGGGAATATTTTTATCCATATTTGTTTAAATATTTTTTTAGAATTTTTATATAAATAATTATTAAGAACTTGAACTATTTATATTTTTTATTTTTCTAGAAACTTTTATAATTTTATATTTTCAGAATTTTTATATTTATTTTTTAGAATTTTAGAATTTATTTTTCCAAATTTTTTATTTTTTTAATTCTTTCAAAATTTTAACAAATAAAATATTAGTTAAAATTTTATATTTTTATTTTTAAAAAGTTTTAATTTTAAAATTTTATTTAAATGCTTATTTTCCATGTTTTGAGTGTGTTCAGAATCTTCAATAAAAACAATCAAAATGCCAAAAATGCATTTTGAATTTTATATTATACGTTTATCCTTGTTTTCAAAAATGCATTTTCAGAAGTACCAAACAAAACATGTTTTCAGTGTTTTACAAAACTGAAAATATCATGAAAACAGCAAACCAAACACACCGTTAGGTACACATATGGTTCAACATTTGAAATAAGAAAACATCGTTCAAGTTGTAGGCCCATCAAAACTAAGGAAGGAGAAAGGATGAAGACTTTATAAATATTTGGCAAACACAAGCTTGCTCTGAGGATAAGAGTACCGAGACCAAGAAGATCTTAAAGGATAGTGGAGAAACTTTGGTACACTGTCTAAAAAACCAACCTCCCTGGCCAGCAAAAGGAGTCAAATCTCCCAGTCTGAAATCCTATTCATTTTCTTATTCCCAATATTTTATAGGATTAAACTAACACACACACACACACACACACATACATGAATCCATTTAAAACATTTCAATAAGAACTTTCCTATTTCTGCATTACATTAGACCTCATGCAAGAGAAAATTGGGCAACAATAAGCTGGAGTATAATAAGCCGGTGGCCATTTTTTTTGGAAAAAATATTGTTTTAAATAGTGATATTTTTTTATTTTTCTTTGAGAGAATGTGAGCTTAAAAAGTAAAGAAAAGTTTTTGGTTCACATGTCTAATATTTTATTGTATGAATGTATGGTTGAAAATGAGGACGTAGAAAAAAAAGATGGGCTAAATATGCAGAACGGAAATATAAGTTCTCATAATTTAATAGATAGAAATTGGTAAAAAACAATTATTTCAAAATAACATAAATAAGGTCAAAATTTGGAATGCATGACACTAAATAAGGAAAGTATAGGTAGAAGCTTACCTAACAAGAAAATTTAGTAGTGGAAATATGCAGCAAAGAAATATGAGTTCCCATAATTTATTAGATAGAAATTGGTAATTAAAAAAAATTGGTTCCAAATAACATAAACAAGGTCGGAATTTGGAATGCATGACACTAAATAAGGAAAGTGAAGGTTGAAACTTACCTAACAAGAAAATTTAGTAGTGGAGATAAGAAGATTAATATGACACTTTACGTTTTTCCATTCATTGATGCTGCGTATTGCACGTTTCTTATATTTCAAGGCTAAATGAAAATGCTATAGACACTTAAAAATATAACGACACACTTTTGAGAAGTGAGTTATCTTGGCGAATGGAAACGGGATTCATTGATCTAAACCAAGTTAAGGTGACAAGGATGAAACAAGAAAATTATTTCATAGCAATAAGATATTATGATGTACAAACTATCAAGGTATTAAGCTCATAAATCATACTATGAAATTATGGGGGCTGTTCGTTGAGAATAAGCTAACGTGTTAATTCGAAGGCATCAGATAACCAATTCGATTTCATTCCTAGGAAATCATTATGGAAGTCAAACCTTTATCGGAGATTGATAAAATGTATTATAGAAAAAGATTAAAGATATTCTTTTTATTGCATGACAGGGTGAAAGTGCTGTGGCGTTAAGAAAAAAATGAATTCCTATTATATACATGATAGTCAATATCTTTCGAGTTTGAAATCAATATTATTAATTAATAAGTTTGAAGTTGTAATTAGAAGCCTGCTAGATTGTGGTTTTGAGTCTATATAGACTCATATAGTGCTTCTAACTTTATAATCAGAAAGATATATTTAGAATTTGAACAATTG
This sequence comes from Fraxinus greggii, assembly GCA_903798315.1. Classification (NCBI taxonomy): domain Eukaryota; kingdom Viridiplantae; phylum Streptophyta; class Magnoliopsida; order Lamiales; family Oleaceae; genus Fraxinus; species Fraxinus greggii. Next base: position 6,706 of record CAIGRK010139513.1, read on the forward strand.
GCTTTGCTGGAGCTGTGTGATGCAATTCAACTCCATGGCGATGCCTAAGTTTCTTTTTCTCTTCTCTTTCTTTCTTTTTTAATTACTATTCAGCAAGTTAAGTACATTCATTAAAAGTGTAAACAGCCAAATGAGATTTTTAACTCTAAATTGCTATCCGTTCTAAATAGAGAGAGAGAGAGAATAAAATAGCCTCAAGGTTGTCCTATGTTACCAATCCTAAGCTAGTCATAGTTATCACATTGTGGCCTCAATATATAAAACCTCAGAAAGGCAAATGCTTAGATGGATCATTAGGCACATACAGCTATGCCGAACATCCATTCAGGGGGTCAATGAAATTCAGTTACTTTGTGCAACTTGTAAAAAAAAATTCTTTCAAATATAAAGCGACACTCTTCCTGATACTCATCAGAATATATCAGTGTAGAATAAAATACTGCAGATGCCAAATTTACGATATATAGCATGCCAAACTACTTTGACCATATCACAGCCTTGTAAATTGTCTTAAACAAATACATTGATTTTGCTTTCCATGCTCAGAATGCTAGTAGATATCTATATACTTTTTTATTCCAAGCCTCTACTATAGCAAATTGGCTCTCCTATTTCCACTTTCAAACTTCTGTTGTAGTTTAATACTATAATTCCATGTCCTGAAAACACAAACCTAGGTACCTAACATATGCTAACCCCAAAGTGCATAATTCCAAGTCTTGTTCATCCTCCTTACCAGTTAAATTGGGTTATATACATTCACATGTTTTCATTATCACCATTCCACTTGTACAACAAACATCATTTTCTTATCCCATCTCCATTTTTTCCCTATATATAAATCAAGTTTCTTATAATACAAGCCCTGAAATAAGTCAACTCAAACGTGCCATACAAAAGGCAATCCCGTGAAAAGGAAACAATAAACTTTTTTGAAAATAAAATATGACAATCTGATGGTATTTGACAAACATTTTTATCACACAAGCAAGAAAACATCATACAATATATACCACATGGCATATCGTGCCTTCAATATCATCCATCAGGCATTACCGTACTCATCTCCCACAGAACAGCCAAAGATTTATTTGGCATTACGTGCCTTGGGAATCCACAAATCCTACTCGGTGTATAACTATCTCATTCCCACCCTCATCATTCAGCTACATATGTAAACATAATTTTGGTCCACTAATGTGCTTATGCTGCATAATTTTTTTCTCCATCTCCAATTTGCACTGATAATTCTATACGAAATGGGACTAAAACACGTGATAGCTTTAAAGTGAATCACAAACACAATTCAGCAAAAATGTACAAGTTCTCCATGAAATCATATGCAACAACCCAATAACAATCAACAGGTTTCGCACAGGAATAGCAAACAACATGCATCACATACTAAATACTGAAGACCCCATGCTTTAATATTCATTAGTGAAAAGGTACCACCTGAAAGTTTGTTCATTAGCACGCTGGACCTTTGCAGAATGCCCAAGATCTCATTTGTATTACTCGCCCTCAGCAAATCCCGAATATCCTCTTTCTTAAACGATGCAGGGATCCCAAAACACGAGACAAACAGAAAAAGACCACGTGCATCGATATCACATGCCTTGTGGAGACCCCCTTCAACCACCAACCTCTTCCGCCACGCCACAGCAGAATTCTCTGCCTCCTCCTTTACCTCTTTTTCAATCTTCACAACCCCACTACCAACTCCATCAGTTTCATTCATCCCCATCATCAACAAAAAGCACTCCAACATAAAAACTGATGCTTCTCGTGCTGGAATCATTGGCGAATCCTTAACATATGCCTTACTACCCTGCAAAAAGAACTTCCCAAAACATTCCAGAACCAATTTCGCAGGATTCATTGCGAGTTTCATAGCCTTTGGCACTTCTTCGCGAAGCTTGGGGAGGTCATTGAGGTTTGAAGCCAAGTATCTTCGGAGGTCGCCGCTGCACATCATTTTAAAGAGGCTTTCAAGCTCAGATTTTTTGGGCTGCGGTGGCTCTTGTTTTGGGAGTTCTTTTTCCTCGGAAACAAGAGCCAATTCCTTGCACGGTGATGAAGAGAGGGGAACTGTTGTAATATATTGCTTTTCCGGGGCTAATTTCGACAAAATGGCTGCCTTGATGGAATCGAGGTGATTGTGTAGATCATCATAGCATTGGTGGAAGGCAGCAAGGGCCCCGGAAAGGTTTTTCAGTTCAGTGATTGAGTCGAGAAATTGTGGAGACGGTGGCTGTGGTTGTAATTCCAGGGATTGTGGAGGGGTTTCTGAGGTATTATTGGCGACAGGCGAGTTATCTTCGGGTTGTTGAGGTGGTGGCGGAATGACGGTGGTGGTGGGGGTGGGGGTGTTGTCCGCCGTGATTGGTGATGGATCGACGATGGTGGGAGTAGCCATTGAGAATTGAACGGAATCCAAAGGGAAGGATTGTGGAGTTGAGAAAGAGATATAAAGAGCCCTAACGCNAGGGCCCCGGAAAGGTTTTTCAGTTCAGTGATTGAGTCGAGAAATTGTGGAGACGGTGGCTGTGGTTGTAATTCCAGGGATTGTGGAGGGGTTTCTGAGGTATTATTGGCGACAGGCGAGTTATCTTCGGGTTGTTGAGGTGGTGGCGGAATGACGGTGGTGGTGGGGGTGGGGGTGTTGTCCACCGTGATTGGTGATGGATCGACGATGGTGGGAGTAGCCATTGAGAATTGAACGGAATCCAAAGGGAGGGATTGTGGAGTTGAGAAAGAGATATAAAGAGCCCTAACGCGTTTGTATCTGATAATTTGCGGTGTGCCTACGCCTTTACGCCTTAAAATATCAAATTTTGGTCATTAAACTTCTAGGAGTGTCCGTCGTTACTCACAAAAATCAATTTCGTTTTGAGTCTACAAAATAGCTGATCTGATATTCAAATTTCACGGTTGATGTTCTATAATCATCGGACAGTCCACGTAAAGAAGTATTTAATTGCTCATTATATTTTGACAGACGTCTTCAATTGCTAACAGTACTTTAAGTTGATCGATTTTTGACTATTAAACTTCTAAAAGTGACATCGAGATGATCTGGAAACATGTATCTTATTCATTTTTTGTGTTTAATGTTGTGTTATTACATGCTTGAAAAGTACTTTTCAAACTAACATTCTATTGAATTATTTTGTTCATGAAATATAATACGAAACATAATCAAATCAAACGTGGGTTAAAAAAGAAAAGATTGTATCTTTGTTGATAAGTCACACTTGACAACATCATATTCATCCATTTTAAAAATTATTTTTTAAACCAATGATTTAGATTTTGACAACATCAATATTATCAACCATGATTGTCAATAACAATTATACAAATAGAGTTATTCTAAAATAAATAGGCCTATTCTGCTTACCATCAATTCAATTATTTGAACAATAGATTTTCAGCCCAAATCGGCCTATGGACCGGCTAATTTTGCATATTTTAATATTGATAATTCATCACTTAAAAGGGAGAATTGCAGCTGAGATCCAAACATTCCAAAACGTTGCAAACTATACCCAAACCTTTTAGTTTTGCAGTCGAGGTCCCAAACCTTTAATAACGATGGCAAATGGAGGACACGTGGACGGATTGCGACCATTACTTCATCGGTTGACCAAGAAATTCAATTTTTGACTCATTTTTACCAATTAAGTGAATTGAAAAAATGTCAGATTACTATTTCTACTTCCCTACAAAAATCTATTGTTACCAATTTCTCGCTCGAATTTTGTTTTGAAATACACATGCTACTTCGGCCGCAAATGTTTTGAAGATGGTACAGCACAAGCCACAAACCTTTTGTAAGTATTCAGAGGGCAGTTCCAGACCATGAATAATAAATGCAATGAAGGTCCCAAACTATGTAAATATATTGTTACGTGGGTCTCAATTTTTTTTATAATTTCTTAGAACACACTGACAACATTTCTTCTGAGTACAACATGTTTAGTAGGGCAAATACTGCATATATAAAAAAATACAAGATGTTTACATCCAAAAAAAAAAACTTGATTACAGATATTAAGACCTCGAACTCTTTTCCTTGGGACTTTTTTTCTATGGAGCCTTCTCAGTTGAAGTTGGTGCCTTTCTATTGCCTTTTGACTTTTTTAGTTGTGTTTGCTGATCTATTGGCAAGTTAGCTTAGCAAGTCCTACTATTATGATCTACCTTTCCACATCTTTTACAAAGTCATCTTAATGTCAGTCCTCGTCATCTTCACACCAACAGGTGGCTCATCTTATGACATTTTTCTCATCTTTTTTGTTTGTCCAGCTCGTTTCTCCTTGACATGCGGATTCAATTAATTCTTCCCAAATCTTGTTGGAAATTGGTTTA
>CAIGRK010139702.1:0-10028 GCA_903798315.1 Fraxinus greggii
AAGGTATGGATTTCACATATCAAAAGGCAGGAATTTAAGGTATGAATCAAAAGGCAATGATTGGTGCTGATAATGTGTTATGAAAAGAGAGAAGAAGATGAGAGAATAAAAGTCAGTAGACTTGTGTATATTATAATGAGAATCAAAACCCTATATTTATAGGGAATGATTAGGAATACGATAGTAATAATTTCTATAGATGTTGGGGTACAATTGTCATTCACTAATAAATTTACTATTTATGACGTAAAAATAAATATAAGAATAGAGTAAAAATCTAAATCAAGAAGAGTTCAAATGGTTATAAATACATAATTGCCAAGAGGAGAGAAAACAATCCATTGTAGAAACATCCAAATTGAAAGTGATACCAATGCCAATTAACTCATTAGAATATTTCCTCCTTTTAAGTTTCCATATAAAATTACTAGCTTATATCATAAGTAATTGCTACATACGAAAATTGAATTATTTTTCTATATAGTTGTTTATCGATCAATAAAGAGAAAATTTCAATGCTAACTCCACACTCAATGCTTGGATTCTTATTTTCTCAAGAGGTAAGTTTGTGCTTAAAAAATACTTTTTTTCTTCAAATATAAGTTTCGTTAGTGAAGAAAATAACTTCAAATATTGTATTTGATTATATAAGCACATCCAAACATGCTATACTTCATGCTTCAAAGTGCAACTTAAACTAAGCTCTACTATTTTTCAGTTTTCGACTACTAAATGGTGAATAGGATAAAGAACAAACATTTCATGTTGAGTCGAGCATATCAAATATACACACCTACATGGTACGGAAACGAGGAAAAAGTTTGATGCTGGTGCTTAATTTGAAATGTCCCGAGTTTCTTGAGCAGAGTCTATTTGTCTAATTATTCATAAATAACTATTGTCCAAGACAATTTAATTGCAATTTTTATTTTATTAGTATCTTGACCAAGAACTACTTACTTGAGTTAACATGGAAGTGATACAGCTTAATTATGAGACAATTGGTGGAGTTTTTTAGAATGTGTCTCATCATGCAAATTCAATATTTTTCTAAACCACAAAATACATAAAAATAAGATTATTATTTTAATTATGTTGATCCATTCAAACCTCTCCGGCAAGCCATCATAGGATTAAGGTTATTTAATTATGTTTCAAAACAAAGAAATGATGAATGCCTTGTTCTTAAAGGACGGGATGTTAAGTGAATGAAGCATAATATTAAGATGGATGTATCGACATATTGAAACGAATAAGATAAGAAATAAAATATGTTAAGGAAGGTGACATCTTAAGAGACTCGTGTTCATAATCTCAGTAGGGTATGTTAGAAGACGAGGGCTAATCAAAACTAATATGATCTGTTAATTTGTTAAGAATCTAGTTGCTTTGAATCTTCAAGTAGATCCAACGACAAACTGAGCATTCCAGAATGACAAGAAATAATTTATGTAGTCAATTTCAAGATTAATGATAACATAATTTAGTTTGTGTATGTTCTTTGTTTGATGTTTCTTGGAAAGCTCTGATTTTTATTTTATTTATTTGTGCGAATTATGCTCCTCTTGCATACATGTTCCAATGCGTACACTCATCCTTCGGTGAACCTTTCACATCTACCGGTAAAAACTCGTCAGAACTTTGAGATGCCTTTCCCAGTGAATTACTTGTTTATTTATTTTCTTAATCTTAGTTTGACCAATGGAAAAGCCGACGTGATAGTCTTGTTGGCGAATAACTTGACGACCACATAACCTTTCCCAATTCCCATTAGTCAAGCCAAAGAATGTGGCCCGACTGACCAGAATGGTTTGACAATGCACAGAAAACAATTTCAGTTTGAACTAAAATCTCCATAGATACATGGAACTGTGTCATAATTTAGCTTACGCACTGAAAGAATCAACTTACCAAGTACAAAGAATTTTATGTTTTTCCCCTCAGTTACAAGACCAAATCTAAACTGGATTGCTAATCAAGAAATGAATTTGAACTACACAACTACATGAATAATAACAGTGAGCAACCAAAAGATTAGCAACAAAACTCACGGTCAAATGAAGTTTCTGATGTACTTTTGGCATGTTATCGTCCTATAGAGGAAAGATCTTCGTAAACCATCTTCATGTCAGGCCTTTCTGCTGCAGGAAGGATACATTTGAGAGCAATCTGAAGCAGGGTGTCAAGAATTTTCAGCAGGTGCTCTGTGTTTCTTGTTTCTACGATCTGTTGATCAAAACACTCAACTGACCGGTTCTCTGCAGCCAAAAGCCTCACCCATTCTGTTAGGTCCATCACTCCTGGCTCACAAGGAACAATTTCTGCAGAATTCTTTCCCGTCAAGATCTCAAGCAGAATAACCCCAAAAGCATATACATCACTCTTTAATGACGGGCAAGGTCTACTCGTACTAGTGAATTCAGGAGGCATGTAGCCAAGAGCACCTGCATTTAACACCTGTTCGGCTGTCCCAGTTGATGTCAATAACCGATGGAGACTATAATCGGTCAGAAGTGCGTTTATGTTAGAAATTTCAATTAAAATGTTAGTGGATTTCAGGTTGCCATGAGGTATGGTACTTTCGTTATGTAGGTAACTAAGACATCGAGCGATATCAAGAGCAATTTTGAGCCTTTCATCGAGAGACAATGGAGGGAGTGTTCTGGGATCTGTCTCTGCAGATTACATTGAAGAGGACACTAGGTTAACGATTTACTGAAAAAATATACCAAATTAATGATCTAGCTAGAACAATTTCTAAATTTATATATAACTGAAAAATAGAACGCATATTTTCGGGTAGCATTGAGGATATGGAAACCAGTAAGTTGGACGTATACCGTGAAGATAGAGCGCCAGACATGGAGCATTAATATAATTAGATATGATTAGCTTCTCATGCTCTTTGGGACCCCAGTAGAAACCCTGAAGGGAAACCAAATTTGGATGTCTAATATTTCCTAGTTTCTTTGCTTCTCTCGCAAATTCTTTTCTACCTTTTGCCACCCCTTCTTTTAGCCATCTTACAGCCAACTCATGACCTGAACCAAGCACAGCCTTGTACAATGTTCCATGGCAACTCATACCGATAACTTCTGCAGGTGCAGATGATAACTCTTCTGCAGTGAATTTCAAGGAGTCATCAAAAAGATGTAGATCTCCAGCCAGTTTATCGGGAGAACAAACCTTGAGCGTACTGGGATTTTCAGATAGATGCTGAATCTTTGAAGGTGATGAGTCAGCAGCTGACATCGCAGATTTACTAGTTGATGCAGGAAGGTTTTGATCTTTGGATCCACGTATAGCTGATGAGATGGCTTGAGGATGAGAACCAGATTCGATTTGTGATGAAGATAAATCTGTAGGATAACAAAATATAAGTTCTTGCAGAATCATTGTATTATCAAAATAGTGATGTATCATGACTAGGAGAAATCTTGTCTACTACTTACCTTTGTTTACACTGGAGTCTTTTGAGGTTGTCTTCTCTCCACGTGCTCGATGGGTTCTGCAGTAGATCATTAACGTCAATAAAGCTATAACAGAAGCACCAGCAACCAGGCAAGCAATAAGGGCAGCCCTGATAGCAGATTTCGTTCGAGAACGATGCCTCCCAAAACTTAGATTGGGTCCAATTTTTGGTGATGATGCTTCATTCTGGAGTATGAGCAAGGAATTTCCAGGATGAAATGCTGAACCGGGAAACCTCTCCAAGTTTTTTGGCACAACTCCAGAGAGATTATTGTAAGATACATTAAATCCTCTCAGTGTGCCCGGGAGATCATCAGGGATGTCACCTTCAAGATGGTTGTTAGATAAGTCAAGATGTACCATATTCTGAAACTTACCAAGCTCGGGGGACAAATTTCCTGTAAGTGCATTATGTGACAGATCAAGAGATTCCAGGCTGTAATTTTGGTTGATAAGAGCCCGAATTGGAATTGTGCCAGTGAAGTTGTTGAAAGAAAAGTTAATAGTGGTCAATTTTGTTGAGTTAAAAAGGCTAGGAAGGAGGAAACCATTAAGTTGATTAAGGCTAAAATCAATGTCTTTTAATTCTGGATATGTTCCTAGAATAGGTGGGATAACACCTTCTAGCGAGTTGTTGGAAATCTTTAATGAAGTAAGCCTCAAGAATTGAGATGTTTGGTTCGGCAATGACCCTGTCAATGCATTAGAGCTTAATGCAATAACCTCAACATAATTTCCCCAACTCTGAATTTTGGAGAAGTTTCCCGTTAACATATTATTACTCAGATCTATGACAGAACAATGCCCTACTCTGGCAGGCAATGAACCTGATAGCCTGTTACAAGACAAATTTAGATTCTTCAGATTCCCAGAAGTAATACTTCCTACAGGACCTGTCAGAAGAGAAACAACAAGCAACTTAATTGAGTATTGGAATTGCAGAAGTAATATAGGACAAGAATCAAACCAAAAACTTGAATGGACAATATCATGAACCATTTATGAGAAGCACTCCATCTTAGTTTCCAAATTTGATGCTTATTTTAGGAAACATAATTATGGTTTGATTAATTAAATTTATTAGATGTTTTTATCTCAGAATAGGATTTATATAAAGAGGTTTATGCATTGTAATACATAGAACTTGATATGAATAAAAATTGATACTTTCTTTCCCAATTTCTCTCCCGTCTGTCTAATCCTTCTCCCCTTTTTCTCTCCCTCCTTCTATCTCCCCCTCTTCTTCTATTTCCCCCTCCTTTCTCTTCTTCCCCCTTTCCCCTTCTCCTATAGTTTTACTTTTTGTTTAATTGCATCCCAAGTCAATTTGGTGCAAGTTGAGAAAAAAAAAAAAAATTCTTGTTCAAATTCAAAACTTATACATCCACATCCATGGCCACAAACATTGTCATGGGCACAAGGTCATTGGTGTAATGTAAAAATGAAGCCATTCCTATCCCCCTCTCTCTTTTTTTTATCTTCCTTTTTTTTTTTGTTTTGCGCGCCAAGCATCCTAACAAGGATTCTTATTTTCCAAAATTAACTATTATTTCAAAACACATTCGCAGATTCATGTCCATGGTTCCTCATGGAGATGGCTCTTCAATTGATTTTGGATCCATTAGCTGCTTTTCTCCCTTTCTATCAGCCAAGAGAATATAAATAGACTTGTTCCTTCAAATATCTTTGGCAAGATTTTATAATACAACCGATGTTTTACACGCATAACTTCTGAAGTCTGTGAATTCGATCCAATACCACAGTGCTAGATTTGATATTGGCATTATGATAAGGAAATTCACACGTTTTCAGCGATATTAGCCAATGCAACAAAATTTCGTTTTTCATATGGCAATATTTTTGTCTTTAAAATAATTTTATATGGCAGCCTATTATGAGTGAAACGTTTAGCAGTCGAAAATCTAAAAATGGTTTGATCGAAGACACCATTAAACTCTGATAATACATGCCCTTGGACAATCACAGTAGTAAATTGAAACAGTTATCGTAATGCCTTAAAACCAACATACCTTCAATCTGATTAAGGCTGAGATCTAATTCAGACAAGACCATTGAGCTCTCCTGCAAAAGACCTTGTGGCAGTGATCCAGACAACTGATTGTTGCTAAGCTTGATAACTCGGAGGGAGACAATAAAAGTAAACGAAGGAACATTTCCAACAAAATGATTATTACTTGCATCAAACACCTCTAGACTGTCGAAATATGGCATTCCATCATGAGGGAAGAGCTCTCCAGTCAAGTTATTATGACTGATATTTAAATACTGAATTGAAGAAACAAAATCCGAAGTCCCTATTCCAAGGTCCAAGGATCCCGAAAAATTATTTCTGCTTAGGTCAACATACATCACACCACCTAATTGAGCCAAAAGGCCCATGACATTTTCTGAAAAATCATTAGTGTGCAAATCCAGATATTTTAATAGCTCAAATCCAGTAAAACCAGAGGGAATTTCTCCAGCCAAGTTGTTTGATGAAAGATTTAAGAGCACCAAGTTCTTTAAACTGGTTAATTGAGAGGGGATTGATCCAGTAAACAAATTTCGAGAAAGATCAAAACTTGCCAATGATTCAATTAAACCGACCTCTTTTGAGATAACGCCGCTGAATTGATTGTTAGAAATGGATAAGTTGCGAAGCATTTGGAGTCCGGAAATAGCAGGGAAACTAAATTCTCCAACCAGACCTAAATCATTCAGTGTGATTGATGTCACCCGGCCGTCAATGCAACTTATACCAAACCAATCCTTGGGGCACCCATCAGATGCCAATGACTTGGGATCCCATGAATCGAGAACTTTCCCTATAGGGTCTTTCTGAATTCCCTTTTTTAACTCCACCAATGCATCTGTGTCTAATTTCCCTACTGCTATTTTTACCAACAACAGTAATACAAAACAAATGGACTGCATCCTTCCCAATATCCCAAAACCAATGAATATATGTTGGAATTGTTGGCTGCAATAGAAGAAAGCTGCTAAAGAATTTCAAGAAGTAACTCCATATAACTTCAAGCAATTGAAAAGCTATGTAGACAACTAAATTCACAAATATGACAACCAATTCCAAAATATGAAACTGCAACAACAAAATTCAAAGTACAAAACATTTTTTTCCACAGAAACAAAATCTCGAAAAGGTATTCCTCCTCAGTCAAGCAACCATTCGAAGTACACAGTAGCTGAACTCAACAGAATTGCAATAATTCCAACAAATCATTCCACAATAAATACACGCCCAACTCAACTTTTTAACTAACCCCAAAAGCAACAACAAAAAGGAATCCAACTTTCTTGACAGTAAAACCCTACATTCTCGGTATGCAGTGAAAAAGGTACTCAGTCAAACAGAACAAACAGTAAATGACAATAATGACTCAAAAGAAAACAAACCCGAAATTCTCTAAAAAAGCACAAGCACGGTAAAAAGCTCTTTTACTTGTCAAGAAGCGAGAAAAAAGGCAAAGCAGTAAAAAAGAAACTCCCAAAAACTTTCCTAAGAGGTTGACACTACAATGTGGTATTTAATGTAATGTTGGGTTTCAAGAAATTGACAGTGACGTGGGTAAATAATGGTTGGGCTCAAAAGGGACATCTCGAAGAGCATCACAGATGAGGACTAGGAATTGGTAGGTGGGGTTAGTTATACTGTAAAGAAGCTAGACAAAGAGTGGGAGAGTTACACTGTGCACTCACTGTAGTGTGTCTTTGAGGTGTGGGTGATGTTTTACTTGCCTGTTTGGTGTGTTCCAAGATTTATGACAGCAAATTGGGCTTATGGATCAGATTTGAAGGGCTTGTCCGATTAGATCATAAATTACAAGAATTATGCATAATAAGACAATAATTAAGAATTATAAAATGTGTACAAGGAATAAGACAAAGAAAAGTACGTGCAAATTAAGAATTACTAATTATTTGAAATTCACGGTTTTATCCTATTTATTTATTATTTTGAATAAAAAGTTGCCTTTATTATCAATAAAGGGGCATATATGTTGTATGAAATCATGAGAGCAATAAGTCAATAACAATGGGTCGAATCAAGCCTGCTCGACCCTTGAACAACTCAATTCGGCCCTCTGGACTGTGAGGCTCATGGGGCGAGCTGAACCATTCACAAATTAACTCATTCTTTAAATAAATTAATAAAACAAGTCCAAAAAGTCACTCCTGAAGAGAGAGAGAGAGAGAGAGAGAGAGAAACTCCTGAAGAGAGAAAAAAAAAAGGGGTGCTTGATTTTGTTCATGGCTCATATCAAAATGAGTTCGAGCTGAGTCCATGAGCAGCTATGTCCTATTGCCACACCTATATTGATTGTGTTGAATTTTATAGTAGATAAATTTTATCATGAAATTATGTAATCAAGTTTAATGGCAATATCAAGTGGGAAAACCCTCACGTACATGTTGGGGTTTCACAGGGGCCTGCCCGGCCTCTCACAATCTGGCGGGCCCACATGTTTTAAAAAAGAATAAAAAAATCACCGCCTCCCCCTATGTGTGTTGCCTATAAACTACCCACCCCCACTCCCACCCCTTTTATGTACGTCTAGCAAATCTAAAAAATAAAATTCAGATTTTAATTTAAAACAAAATCAACAACTAATTTTAATTATATATTTTATAGGACTCACAACTTTTCAATCACACATTTCATTAACTTTTATCTAAATTTAATAAAAATATGATTTTAATTTTCACCGAATAAGCTATAAGGCCCCATTTGATAAGCCACTTTTCCACGGAAGTTGGAAAAAAATTCAATTTTCTTGTTTTTAGCTTGTTTGATATGTAATATTTTCTAAGTAAAATATTTTCTCACCCCCACCCCCACGCGCCTTTTTGCCTTGATTTGAGGGAAAGCATTTAATGCAATTCCACGTTTTTTTTTATGTGATGGAAGCAAATTTTATAACAAATTGTAAAAAAAAAATCACTTTAATGGACAATTTCTATATAAAATAAAGTCAAACGAACACTAAACTTTGATGAGAAATATTTTTTTAGGAAAAAAATTCATTTTTTTTTTTTTTACTTTTTTGGCAATAGAAACAAATTTTATGACCAATTGTGAAAAAAATCACTTTAATGGACAGTTTCCATGTAAAACAAAGTCAAACGAACACAAAATTTAAAAAATTTTCGGATGGAAAATTATAGCAATCAAACACACTTAATTAACAATTCCCTACAAACCAATTTTTAGGCAATTATTTTCCCTGAAATTCATTTTCTTTCCACCCATTTTTCATCATTACAATCAAACGACCCTAAGTCTAAAATGGAGCTAATGCTTAGAACCAAGCTTTATGAACGTCNTAAAAATTTTCCAACCAAAAAATTATACCAATCAAATACACTTAATTAACAATTCCCTACAAAATATTTTCTAGACAATTATTTTCCCTGAAATTTATTTTCTTTCCACCCATTTTTCATCATTACAATCAAACGACCCTAAGTCTAAAATGGAGCTAATGCTTAGAACCAAGCTTTATGAACGTCCCAAAGCAAATGCATGCGCATAATGGATCGTGCCTAAACAAGAATCTATAACACTCTGTGTGATTTACCGACCCTTACCCGTTTCACCCCCAAAGGGGAAAAAAATGAGGATAGTGACAGCACAAGTAATTTAACTTTTACTTCTTTTCCATTTTATTGAGCTCTTTTAGTTCAACATTATTAAGAAACGTAACACGAATTCTTAAATATTAATTATTATTTTGATATTTAATCAATATGAATTTATACCTAAAATGTCCCAAATTTTGGTGTATGTTAGTCATGCGTTTGTCAATTGCATATCAGGCCTCGTCGAACTTTTTCTCTTAATAATATTAGTCAGAGTTGTGCATTGCACACTATTTTAAAATGCTTTTTAAATATTATGCAAGTAATAGTTGTCCCTCTATTTACATTTTTGATCTAAATATAAGGGAAATGTAAGTCCCTGAAAATAAATGCTCATTATTATACATGCGTATAAATAGTGAAACACATGCTTGAACGTGAATATTCGAATTACAACTAAATGCATAAATGAAGATGAATGATAAACACAATAAATGAATTAAGGTAAATGCTAATTAATTTAAAATTACCATCAGTGAATATTAAATCATTTAGACAAAATGAATATAATATAATTTTTCAATTAAGTAAAACTGAATGCTAATTAATATATATGGACATGAATAATGAACTGCATTCTTGAATGTGAAATTTTAATTAATATTAATTAAATGAATATTAATGTTAATTAATTGAATTAATAACAAGGATGCGAACGTGATATTTTAATTAATATTAATTAAATGAATATGGATGTTAATTAATTAAAAATTAATAACTATTTATTACAGTTTGTATATTAAATATTTATTGAAAAACGAAAAGCAAGATATTATTGAAATAATTGAATTGTAGTAGGATTATAATCGTTTAAAAAATGATTCTCACTTTACGTGATAATTTATAGTGGAAATTACAAAAATCTAGGTATTTAAAGATTGATTTTCAAAAATCGGGTT
>CAIGRK010139733.1:0-14410 GCA_903798315.1 Fraxinus greggii
AATTTCTTTATGTAATTTATTTAATAAAGGTCTTCTCATAAATAACCTTAGAATTGGACTTGATTAAAGCTTCTATATTCTTATAGTGGCTTTGGTTGCAAATTCTATGTAAGAGGGTATTTTTGAAAATTTTATTGTTTGTTTTTTATTCTGGAAATGAATAGTTTTGGACAAGTAGAGTTTTTCCCTTTTTTTCCCCTCCTTTTGCGTGTATTTTTTTCTTTTCTCCAAAGCCGCTCCCCATTTGTGTGATATATATGTATATATACATATATCCTAGCCACCAATGTTTTAGGTTTGATTTTAAGTCCAAGTTGAAGCCCAATTAATTCCACTGCCCAATTAAATTAATGCTTGCTTAAAAGTCCTTAATTTTTTCATGTAATGCAAGTTGGTCCTTGAGTCCACATTAGTTGTGCAACCAATGCCAATTTAGTCCCCATACTTTGGATTTTGCCATTTTTCGCCACCTATTGCTTCTTTCCTTCAATTCATTTTTGAGTCATAGAGTTTCATCTATTAAACATAAAACACAACAATTTAGAATGTATTTTGTCAAAAGAACTATCAAATATTGATATTTTAGACCCCAAATAACTGTATAAAATACACTTATCAAGGCACTTGGGAAACTTATTCTAATTTCAATGTCGCAGTTCAAACGCACATTGATTTGCAAATTGGAAATCCCATTGTTAGTTATGTTAGCTTTGGAAGAAGTTTGTTTAAGATTATTAGAGAATTAATTGCACAAATTTGGGATTTAAATGGCTCAGCGATTAAAGTGAAAGAAAAAAAAAATGTTTGGTGAGTAAAATTTTTATTAACCTTAAAGTGCAGTTATTTGGCTAATCTTAATATCAAAATTTTACAAGACTAATCATTCAGATCCGATCTTCGTCCACGGTGGACGGGATAAAAACTTCTCATTGTTGACGTATCAAGATAACCTTATTTTGTTAAGGGATGAAATTTCACTTCAAATAAAGATGAAAATATAGACCACTTAAGGGTTTGAGTCACTCTTCTTAACATGGTGATATTTTAAGATAGAATTTCAAATCTTTACATGATATTAAAATCCATTAAATTCCAACGAGCTACCATTTTGCGGGCATGTTAAGGAATGAAACTCCACTTCGAATAAAAATGAAAATATAAACCACTTATAAGGGATCGGACTACTTCGCTTACAAGATTGATCTTTTAACATAAAGCTCCAAATCATAGCTATGGTTCTCTGAAATATACTTACGATTTCGGAGATCAATTCTTACTATAATCATGCCAAATGTACATATTTTTTTACTTGTGCCACGTGACGTGACGACACATGATTAGACTCTTAAAAAAATACATTTTTCCATCCAATGCTTTTTTAATTCAAATGAAATGATCACAAAGATGTCAATTCGACAATACACACTTATCATTATTCTTCTTAGCATCAACAAAGTCATTTGAAATCTATATTAAAACATCGTAATTTGACAGTATGGTACGACTTTGGCAGTTGGCACGTTGAGACAAGTACCCTGTTTCGTCACAATCAAGCAGGTTTGCTTAATGAACGTCAAAAGAAACAAATTGGACCACGAAAATGAAGTGGGGTTTAGATTTTAGGGTTAAATTTGCAAAATAATCAATTAAGCTACTTGTACATTTATGATTGATATATTTGACGATATCCTTCTATATGTAGGAAATTTGATCATTGATTGGAAAAAAAATTATTAAAATTAATGTTCAAAAACTGTCAACCCCCACAATATCAACTATATTGTCAAACTTGATGTACACCAAGTAAAACTGATAAATAATTCCTTCAGATTTATGACAATTGCAAAGGTAATTTCTCTTATTTTATATTTACTTTTGCAAATATTTTTAACTCTTTTACCATTTCTTAGTTTCATTACAAATATCTTATTGCAAAGAATTAATTTTTGCTAAATATCAAATTACGCGCTATCTAAGTTTGTTAAAATTTTCATTCTCAAACTATCAAATATAACACACTCTATTAGAGACGAGAGACCCTTGAAAGGACAATGAAGAATAGGAGATAAATCAACACAGCTAAATACATTTTTTCTTGAAAAAGTGTCAACAAAATTTCACATCGATTAAATATGAGATAGATGGTAGATTTATAAGAATTGAATTACTTCACTTAATTCTCAAAAGTGTTAAACTTAGCCATGTGGACGCAGAAGACGAATCTTTGATAGCAGCTTAACTAATGTGATTGACCCTAAGTTGGATGATGACGTAATGGAAGAGTTAGGCCTGATAGATTAATATTCCTTCTTGGTTTGAGGATGAGAGATGGACAGACTGCCCATTAAAGGGGACCATGATGATATGTGATGCATATCATGAAATCGATAAAACACAATAACGGTCCTTAAAACAATTTGATTCTCAAAGAATATTGCAAGTTTAAGAATCAATTATATTGGTTGATTCATGCATAAATATTGAACAACTAATCTTGATCAGTAAAATCGTTGATTCCAAAAAATACCGAGATTAGATTGAAAAGAATTGGAAAATTCAAAGTTCTAAATTTTTTATTCAAAAAACAACTGAGTTAGCATGAAGCCTTGACTTTTGTTTAAATATTAAAAATCCTACAAAAAACCCTAACGACTTAAATGATCAAACAACCCCTAACTAAGTTTTTTAATTAAACAATAAAACAAAATAAAGAGAAAATAAATAAAATAAAGCAATTAAATAAAGCAAAGAATGGTTTCCAAGATTGAGTGATCAATGGCTTGGAACAAGTAATTCTTTGCCTTAAGATCTTTCAATTTCAACCCTTCTATCTCTGTTCTCCGCGCATCTATCATTGCCATGCTAGATACTGGTTTTGTAATTCCGTAGGAGACAACTTGTCAATTTCAACCATTCTATCTCTGTAGCAGGTTGAACGAAGTTGTTAGTGGCCATAAAAAATTGTTGATGCTGCAAAATAAAGCGTTCATAAAAAATTGCGACAATACGTTACTTTACAAACTCTTCCTTGCCTATAGACTCTCTCAACCTCACTTATATTTTTAGACTCATTCTTCTCACAACTTGGCTTTGATACCACTGATAATAAATGGGTATTCAACAAACAAAAAATCACTACAAGCCAAGAAAGCAACTACGTTCTTTAAATGGGATAAAGAAAATAACAAAAGCCAATAAAAGAATGAGAAATTTGAAGGGATACTTACATAAATACCCTATATTTTGGGGTAATTTTGAAAAAAAAAATGATAAAGTTGGATTAAATGGTAATTAGGTATATTTAAATGTACAAAATAAGCTCAAACCTAAAATCATGACTACCACAAAAACCAGGCTCCAGACTGGAAAAATCAAGGGGAAATTGGAGGAAAGAAAAAGAAATCTTTCACAAATTCGTTTATTATTCAAAACTTTGAAAAAGATCAAGACTAGTTCAACATTGAAAACTCTTAAAAAAGATCGAGAAAATCTTCTTGTGATACACAAACAAAATTACAGGTTTTTTTATATTTTTGGCTCTTTGTTTAATTAGTTTCCCAATTTTGTTGTTTTATGATTGTTTAGTATTCTTTATGCATAGATTATGAAGTAAAAATCATAATTATCAATTTCCAACTAAATAATTAATATTCACGAAGTTTCTTTTTGTTGATTTTGCTATTGTGATTGGAAACATGTTTGAAAATAACATTGTTGAACTTCATACAAAATGGATTGTATCAATACAAATGAAAAATTAGCTTTGAATCAATTAAATCATTGAGCATGTAAGGTGTTTGACAAAATGAAAATGTGAATTTTGTCACTTTTCTATGAAACTAGATACATACGCGCATTTTTGAAAATTTGAACATATCAATTTAAGCAATGTTTTATGGTAATACATATGAAAAAGAAAACTTTGAATCAATTAAATCATTGATGCTTGCAAGGTGTTTGACACAATGAGAATGTGAANGATTGTATCAATACAAATGAAAAATTAGCTTTGAATCAATTAAATCATTGAGCATGTAAGGTGTTTGACAAAATGAAAATGTGAATTTTGTCACTTTTCTATGAAACTAGATACATACGCGCATTTTTGAAAATTTGAACATATCAATTTAAGCAATGTTTTATGGTAATACATATGAAAAAGAAAACTTTGAATCAATTAAATCATTGATGCTTGCAAGGTGTTTGACACAATGAGAATGTGAAGTCTATCACTTTTCTTAAAAAAAAAAGTCACAGCACCTTGTTGGAATAATTAACTAGATGCATACGTGTGCATTTTGGAAATTTGAATGTACGAATTCAGGCCCTATTTTATGTTAATACATATAAAAAAGAAAATTTTGAACTAATTACATTGATGCATGCAAGGTGTTTACTCAATGAGAATGTGAATTCTGTCACTTTTCTATCAAAAAGTCGCATTTTCACACTTTTCTCTAAAAAAGTTACAGCGTCTCATTGGAGCAATGAATTGGATGCATACATGTGCATTTTTGAAAATTTAATATATGAATTCAAACCTTATCTTATGTTAATACATATGAAAATCTGTGACTTTTTCTCAGCATTTAATTGAAGCAATTAATTAGATGCATACATATGTGTTTTTTGAAATTGAAATCTTCTTTTAATCTTGCATTCAATTCATATTTATTTGAATCAATTCAATTGATGCATCCAAGGTGTTGCGAAAATGAGAGTATGAAAAGTGATATTTTGTCAATTTTTCATGAAAAAATCGCAGTATCTCATTGAAACAATTAATTAGATAATTGAAACAATTAACTAGATATGTACAGTGTGTTTTGAAAATTAAAATATATGAATTCAAACCTTATTTTAATCTTGTATTCTATTCTTTTTTTGGAATCAATTCAATTGATGCATCCAAGGTATTTGTAAAAATATAAATGTGAAAAAGTGACATTATCTGAAAAGTCGTAGTATCTTAGTGGAGCAATTAATTAGATGTATACATATGTTTTTGAAAATTTTAATATACGAATTCAAACCTTATTTAATCATGCATTCAATTCATATTTGTTTGAATCAATTCAATTGATACATTTAAGGTTTTTGCAAAAATGAGAATGTGTAAAGTGAAAAAATTAGATGTTTCTTCTTTCAATTTCTGTTTTGACATTACCAGTTTTGGCCTATTTAGGGTTATTTTATTCTTTTGTCGAGCGAGGTTTTTGCTATCATTTTGAAGTATTTACGACAAACTTTGAAATATATATTTCGAATTTAAAAATCGATAAACGATGAGTTCATAATAACAAGTCAAAAATGCCGCAAGAAATGAAGTTAATAGTCTCGATTTATTTTGCATTCAATAATTCATGCAAAATAATTTTCGACATTTAAACTTCGTTCATAACATATTTATCATGACTAAATGGCAAGTTTTCTAACAAATTTTAAATCGCTCAAAATGGATGACCGTAGCAGAAAATACAGTATCAAACCAAAATTTTTTAATAATAAAAAATTTAAAAAAGTGAAAAATATCATATAGGGAGTGCCGCAGTTAGTGTTTGGAACGATTTTGTTGGACATAATTATAACGGTTATTAAAACTTTAATTTAGTTTAAGTGTATTAATCAATTTCTTTTTCTTTTTAGAGTATTGTGTCTAATTTCCTCAAAATTGAATGCATTAGAAATGAAAACCTTTACAAAGTGGGCTATTTATATCCATAGGCCCAATTAAATTTGCAACAAATCTCCTAACAATCCAATAGAGTAGGACTGTCCTAAAGACTATGTAGAAAATAGATAAAAGCTTTATTTATGCAAATAATTAATAATAAAATTTCTAACATAACTTTTAGTCTTTAACCAAGATGAACGTAGTGACTAAATTGAAATAAATATCAAGTTTAATGCATGTTAGAAAGCAAATGAAGCTGGGAGGTCAAAATGAAACTTCACTTGAACAGTGAACTTGATTGACCAAAAGTATTTTTGACCTTAACTTAATGATCATCTGTTTTTAGGACTTGTTTGATTGTGGTTAAAATTCAATTAAAATTGAAAATATAGTCGTTTTTGGATCTCACTCGTCTAATAAAAGTCAATAATAATGATTAATTTTTCAATTTTAATTCGATTTCAATCTCTATTGAATACGTCCTTAATAGTTCGCTTGTGTTATTTAAAAGGGTTTCAATCTAGTATTAGATTGTGTAAATAACTAGTTTTGAGGATCAGCTTTAAGTGGGTGTGGTCCATACTCATGTCTGGATACCCAGTGGCATGATTGGGCGGTGAAAATGTTGTCTGCTCTGACATGGGCTAAGACAGGGCTAATATGCATGCCATCAGTCATTCATTCATTTCACTACAAGAGAATGGACGAATATGTGATGGGAATGGGGAAGTCATGGGTGTCCATTTCAGTGAGAAAAAAAAAAGGTTGTTTTGAGGTAATAAAAATCTCTAAAGAATCTTTCATACTTTATTTTATTTTTTAACTAGTGGATGGAGGATCAATAAAAGAAATTCAGTAATAAAGACACTCATTTTTGTCTGGGTGGACTTGCACTTGCTTACTCTTTCTTTGCCTTTTCTTGCACTGTCTTATAGTGATTGCTTTTTCTATTCATCTCCAGTGGTTTGATGAGCCCAACAAAAATAGTTTTATGTCTGTTATTTGCTTTTTCCTCTGACGTCTCTCTCTCTCTCTCTCTCTCCAATGATCTTATCTTCATCTGCTTCATATTATCCTCTCTCCAGCCTGCACTACTCGTCTACTCCATTTCCATGCCTCTCTCTCTCTCTCTTTCCTCTCACCAGTACTTATTATCATTTTTTCTCCGTAAATGGTAAAACCTAGAATTCCCAAAAGTCTGTCTTGTCACAACTGAAGCTGAGGCCTGCAATTTAAAGGTATTATTGAGGAGTATTCAATATAGCTACTTTTTCTAGCCATAGCTTGGTTCCCATCTTCTTGTATGCTTTGCAAGTACTACTAGGTCTTGTTTTATTGCTAATGAAGTATGATCCAGTACTGTAGATTCTTATGAGTTTGCCAAGTTTTAATGGGTTTTTTTCATGGATTCTTGATTCTGTCAATTTTGTTTCTTCAGTTGCCAGTGGA
The DNA here is from genome assembly GCA_903798315.1 of Fraxinus greggii. NCBI lineage: Eukaryota > Viridiplantae > Streptophyta > Magnoliopsida > Lamiales > Oleaceae > Fraxinus > Fraxinus greggii. The sequence continues at coordinate 7,124 of CAIGRK010139733.1, forward strand.
TCTCAGGATGTTGCTTGTATTTCTTGATTTTTTCCATGCCAAAGTTTAAAATCTTGGGAATCTGCTAGGGTGACTTCAACTTCAATTAATCTTTTGTTCATCTTGCTTCCCTTTTGGGAATTGTTTGAGTTAGTTAGAATTTTGCTGCTTCTCCTTTGTGATTGATTCCATAAGTGCACAAAACCACAAAAAATGTTGCATTTATTTTCTTTTACTTACTGTTAAAGTAGAAAGGTTTGTGCCTTCTTTTTTCCCGTTCCTGGTAGCGAAGTAAAAGTAGCGAAGTAAAAGACCAAACAGGCAAGGACTACATATTTATCTGATATATTTTTTCCTATAGTCTCTATTTTTGCTTTATAAATTAAAGGGTTTACTAGACATTTGATGCTTCTTGAAACAAAATTCTGGTATTTTATTTTATTTACTGTCATTCAAGTTATCATTTTCAACTATATTCTGGTTCCCCGAACAAAATGGTGCACTCGTCGTGCCTTTGATGAAAAATGAAAATAATCTTCACGTGATGGGGTATTTTCAAGTTTGTTAACTACTTGGCACTTACTTTTAGACTAGGCGGTTCAACATATAGCACGTATGATTTGTATTATGTCATTGTATAGTTTAATAGGAACATAGAAATAGTTTCAATCACCAACAACTGTTCATAATTTATGTCCTTGTTTGACTTATGAAATGCATTTTTGAGATATGACTTTACATTTACTTGATTTACTTATGGATTTCTTTTCATTTCTATAATTTAGAGAATTGTGTGGGTTTATTTTACTCAAAAGTATTCATAGCAATGATTTAATGCTCAAGATGATCCATTTGGTTAGATTAATTTTATGAGTTTCAGTCTTTACCATCTCAACTAAGAGTGTTAATTTCGCATAATAGATTACATGGAACTTAGATGATGATGTGTTCTTGAGAGTGTCTTATTTGAAAACCTTTTTGAGCCACAAGCAACTCTTTGGATGATGTTTGAATATGTGATATAACTTCGGCAAACCGCCTATAACTTTAAACAAATGTAGTAAAAGTTTGTGCCGAGTTTCTTACACAATTATTACGAGGGCAAACTTTGAAACAACTAAACTTAACTTCTACGATAAACCGCTTCTAGATTTTGATATTTCATTCTGATTGATGACATCCACGGAACTGCCATACTAGGAAAATTTTTGTGTCTCTTCATTGCCAAACTCTGAATTGAACCTGTTCAGCTGCCATCAGCTACAATGTTCAAAATGTATAAAATCTTCTATGCAAAACTCTATTGGTCAGGGTCCTAATCAAAGTTTAAATTTTTTAGAAGCCCCAGGTTGTGCGGGAAAAGTATTTTAGTTGTTGGATGATGAGGTATACCCCTCCAATCGATTGAGAAAACTTCAGTTGCATTGTACAGCAGAAGCTCTAAGCAATTTTTTCTATGGTGGAAAACTTGAGATTTTCAATATCTGAGCCTTTATATATAAAATACCTCATCTGGCATGGTCCTGAGTTATGGTACTCATGATCTGTTCATCTCTAAGCTTTGCATGATAGTCATCGGTTGTACTGGAAAAGCAATGGCTTATGGATCAGCACACTTACTCGATTGAGGGACACGTCTGATTGAGGGACACGTCTCAACTCTGATAATTGCCTTCAAAACAAAATTGCTGTCTTTTTCTAAAGCTTTGTTAACTTCTTAGTTTCAGATGTCTTCTCCGTAGTCTACGGATTCTTATTGCCAGTTACTTCCTTGAATCTTAAAATTGTGCATGAAGCATCCGGGTTCTCCTACACATTAGCTATCACTTAGAATCAGAATCAAATTCACGTGAACTTGTATTTCTTGTTCCCCCAAGAGGTGTGACCCTCTTTCTCTAAGGAGTTTGTGTGCCATATAGCAAATTGTGGCCCGTGTTTGATATTCAAATCATTTTCGTGCTGCTTTGGCATTGTTCACAATGAAACAGTAAATATCAGAATTTAAGAGAAGCGTTTGGCATTCAATGATACTTGGAAGCTTGGATGAGCTTTCATATAGATTGAGTAAATAAAAGGTCAATTCATAATATCTAGTGATATGGCCTTCTTTCACTTGTTTGAAAGCAAATATGAGACATGAAGGGTTTATCATAGTCACTGGGATATTTGTGCTTTTTTGTCATCCTAAGTAACAACTCATCCAGATTGAGTTTTATTCGACCGAAATGTGTTCTATAACAATATATATGCAATGGAATCTCACATCAAGACCTTAATTTGACATTTTTAACATGGGCTTCTTCTCTATCGTAGGTTCAGTCATATGAGAAGTTTATACTACAATATGACTCATCAATTATCTTCTAGTGTATGTTTCAGTGCCCTCTACAATAGAGCCTTTCTCAATTATTAATCGAGTTATAGCAAACATGACTAGACCAGCCGTGGTGTATGAACTGGCATAGCCAATAGTTATATGTTCCCGAGTTGCTGATCTGTCATCACTTGATGTTTGTGTTTCACACATGGTTGGATAGCGATGTGGCCCCTGTATAGGTAACTACAGACAAGACATGTTCATCTTGCTACTAAAATGTCAAAAACAAATAAAGTACAAGTGTTTGATACTGTTTTAGATAAATGAAAAGAAAATAAATGTCTGATATCTCATTGATACTTTCATTCATGATTATCAACACTGTCTAAGAAAGGGGACCTGACAGTTCAACTACCATTAATGTAACTTAGACTTGATGGATATTTGTCCTGTTTAAGGGCTTATATGCTTCACCCAAGAAATTGATGCTCACTATCCCTCTTGGTCACCTCTTCTTTCTATCCACCTATCCGAACCCTTGCCCCTCCCCATCCCTGCACTGTCTCTAGTTTTTCCACTTCATCGGTTTAGCATATAATATGTTCTGTCATACTTTCAGTAAAGTGTGTATGAGATTATGCACCCGAATGTGTAATCTAAATTTGACGGCTGAATGCTTATATTAAGTTATTTAACATTTAACACACTTCTTTTCTAGCAGCAGTTTTCAGGAGTATTTCTTGAGAGTAAATCAAACTTTTAACTTCACTAACATGAAGTCCCCGAATTTTTACCTTGAGTCTGAAGATGAATCTGAAGTCAGTAGCCAAGTTGCTTCCAATGTATCTATCCAAGAAATTCCTCCTGGTCATTCCATGGAAACCAATGCCACTTTGTCCGGCCGTACAGATCCGATCAGCCTTCAGAACGACTCTAATCCCGTTACTCTTGACCTGACACTTGGTTTCAACAGCAGTGATGCTGAGTTGAACGGTATGGGCCAAACTAGTGGTGGTGCAGTAACTCCTTATCCTCCAGCAGTATCTAGAGTCTTCTCCTGTAACTACTGTCGGCGAAAATTTTACAGCTCGCAGGCTCTGGGAGGACATCAGAATGCGCACAAGAGAGAGAGGACACTTGCAAAACGGGCTATGCGGATGGGCATGTTATCCGATCGATACGCCAGCTTGGCATCCCTACCTCTTCATGGATCCGCATTTCGATCTCTAGGAATGGAAGCACATGCTTCCATGCATCAACAAGCTGTACAACAAGAGAGGCCTTTACATGGGGTAAGAGGTGGAGCAAGGTTTAACCACGGTTATTACGGGTTGCCTCAATATATGGAGGATGATGAAGTAGAAATGTACTGGCCTGGAAGCTTTCGACAAATTGAGGGACATAATGGCAGCAATAATCTGGGGTTTGATTCAGGTCAAAATTCCAACATAAATATTGTAGCAATGGTTCCACCTCCTCCAAGGACAGATTCCTCCTTGCCTGATCTAAATTTAAAATTATAACACAATTTCTTTTTCATGTTTCTGTGCCATTTTCTTTAAACTTGCGACTTTATTTATATATTATATTGTACAGGGAGATTGAGTATTAGAGATGAATGTCAGATTCTGATTTTCCCTCTAGTTTTGACATTTCTTCCAAACCTGTATCTCTCTGTGCATGTATATGAGATAATGCCATGGATATTAGATTTGCAGGCTGATTAATTTCTGGGCTGCAATTTGCTTAACTGGTATGGAAAAAAGATGAACTTCTGGTTAAGAATTCATTACTTCACAAATATAATTTTTCGAATTTTTTGATATAAAATTTTATGAACTCTGATCCCCATAAAGTCAAATTACATAGATAATAGATTACACGAGGTCAAGGGTGGTTACAAGGGAAGATAACTTTTGAATTTCCAGGCACAGTAGTCCATCTAAACCATTTCTTAAGTTTGACATCTCTCACTCGTGGGTAAATTTCACCCGTTGTCATTTTATATTTTATTTAGCCTACTTTTCTCTTTATTGATTTATCTACATATTTTACTTAACATATTTCATTGTCCAATCAATTCAAATATGATTTCCATAATTTAAAAAGTAGAACATTGAAATTTATAACTTATTAAATGCAATTATTAATAAAGAATAAGTTTGGCTTTCTACTTTAAAAAATTAAAATAGAGAATTTATTGAAACTTATTTTTAAGCATTAATCCCGTAAAGTAGAGAGCATATTGTTTAAATAATTTTTGATTAATTAAATGAACTAATACAAAGTTTAAATAATAATTTCCTTTTACGTGATTCGCGTAGAGAATTCTTACTTATGGAAAGAAACTACTATCTCAGAAGTTGAGCAACTCGGAGAGGGAGCAGCTACCACAGTATGCTGTCGTAGACCCACAATTAATTAATTTCATTAATTATAGTGTTTAAATTGAACCGTTGAACATTTTTATCGGTCTTTCAAATATGGTAAAAAAATGATGAATATTTACAAGTCTGTTTATTTTTATTATTGAATTGCTACAGTAGCATTTTGAACTGCACTACACGTACAGAAAACGCAGCCACAGAAATGCACCAGAATAGACACAATTGGGCCGTGGGTGGTTTTTTTCCTCAATATTTTACTCACATCTGTATTTTTTCTGTGGGAATTTTTTCTGTACTTGAGGAAAAATTCTAGCATTTTTACTAGACATAATTTTTTAATGACTACCCACACGCCCTAGTCCTAAAAGACATGACATTAAAGTATAATGTTATATAGCGAGAGTGACTACGCCCTTTCTATATACTAGTAACGTTGGGAGCATTGAGTTTAATTAACAAAGAACAATAATTAATCTACAATTTTCACGGTAGATTATGTGCACAAAATGCTATTATTAGATTGGTTAAAAATGAAGAAAAATATTTAACGACTATAGAATTAAGCCCATGTTTGAGCCTCATAATGTGAAAATATATTTATAAAAAAAGTAATTTTTTCGGAGAATGTAGGATTAAAAGAACGTGTCGTTGAAATTGAGTTTAAGAAAAAATAAATTTTGAACGATGGGTCTCAAATAAGGGCCAAACATAGTTTTAGTTTAAAGTTCGTTGAATATTGACGCATAGGAGACTGTTGTTAGTATTTACTATTAGGGCTAAATTGATGAATTGTGCACTAAAATTAAAGTTGATCGGCTTGATTATAACGTATTGAAGTTGGATAATTCAATTGAAATTTTACCAAAAGTTGAATGACTAAAAGTGTAATTTATGTAAAAATTGTATAGCTATTTACCAAATCCACTTGAGACCAAGAGTCAAAATGCCTCGTTAGTACATAATGAATTAAAACGTTTCTTGGGCAATTAAGCCCCGTTTGGATTTCATTTTTTCCTTTCTTATTTTTAATTATACATTTTTTAATAATATAATATTACACAGATATTCAAAATTTTCTCTTATTTTTTAACCACACATTCTTTAAAAAAAAAAAAATCTATTTTAAAACACATCTTCCCTTAAAATCTATTTTTAATAAAGTTCAAACAAAGGCTAATTAGGCTCAATTCATTTTGGATTGGGGACCAGGTGAGCTAACTTACGTGAAAATTACATACCATCAGAATTTTAGGACGTGTTCGGTAGGGATTAAAATCAGATTAAAATTAAAAATCTAACCGTTATTGTTGACTTTTATGAGATGAGAAAAATCCATAACGACCATATTTTCAATTTTAATTGGCTTTTAATTTGTACCGAACAGGGCCTTAAACTTTTCAATTCAAAATTAAAATTTACATTTTTTTTTTCAAAAATCAGACACTAATTAAAATTTTGAATATTAATAATAATATTAAAAAATTAAACTAATCCACACCCCACCCAACTCCAACCCCAATTTCTTCCAAACCCTAATATTCATTTCCATCCTCTCTCTCTCTCCCCTCTCTTTCGGCGACGTCGCCACTACCCATCTTTCTTATCCGACGACGCCCGCTCCTCTCTATTATCCTACAACGCCATCGTCCCTCTCTCTTATTCGACGACGTTGCGCGCAGCGGCACGCATGTACTTGCGCCTGTTGCGCTTTTTGCGATCCCATTGCTCCTGGTAGCATCACTGGGCGCAGCGAGTCTACGCACCGGTGCGCCGTCCTATTGAAGATTTTTTGGTTTTTTATTAGGTTTATGTTAGTTTGAGTGTTTTTTTGTAGTGGTTGGGGTTTTGCAAATGGTAGTGATGGTTGTGTAGATGGCGATTGTAGTGCAGTTGGTGGTTATGGTGGTGTAGGTGATGCGGTTGCGGCGATGGTGAAGTGGTGGGTGTTGGTTTGTTGGAGATGGAGATATTGCTGCTGGTTGTCATGAGGTGGCGGTGGTGGTTGATTACCAATGAACAATACGTGTTCAAAAAAATAGATAAATTATAACGAATAAATATCATGTCACCTAAAAATTTGTTAATTTGTGATCGTCAAATAAGTTGTAATTTATAAAATTTGTGATTAAAAAATAAATTGTGATTTATAATTTTTTCGATTTATGATTGATAAATAAATTATGACATAAAATTTTTACTTTGTGACTGTAAAATAATTTGTACCTATTAATTCAATAATTTGTGATCAATTTATATAAATTTTTGATTTTAATATATTTAATTAATAAAATATATATTTAATTAATTGTTTTTTAAATAAATTTTAATTAATATCTGATTTTTGAGGTTTGAAACTTAATTTCCTTAATTTCTTAGACATGAAATTTTTCCCTCACTTATTGGGTTGGGTTGCTTATTTTGTGTAGGATCTATTTATCAATATTTTAATTTATTTTGCCCTTGTTTGATTTCAATTTCCCAAAACTCCTTTTTTTAAACCTCATTTCCAACCATGAATTCAAATAATAAAATATGTTATACGTAAATACGGAACTTTTCATACATTTTAATCACGCATTCTTCAAAATATCACTATTTCAAAAT
>CAIGRK010139820.1:0-10520 GCA_903798315.1 Fraxinus greggii
AATTCAAATCAGGTTTTGAGTGAGATTTTTTTGGAACATGAAAACTCAAGAAAGAAAATGAATTGAATTGGATGATTGGAATGTAATTTGAATTCAAGAAAATGGTTCTTGAATTTGACACAATAGATAACGTAATTAGCCGGCAATTTTCGTGATAAATAATAACAAATATATATATTTTTTGAAATTGACTGTTCACAAAATTTTCTGAATTTTCAAACGAACAAGGAAAAGAATATAACCTGGATTTTAGAGCCTAAACTCTGATACCAACTGACGTGAATCCACGTAGTGAAGAACTACGAAACCTACGATAAGATTGAAACCGAACCCAAGAAAGCCAAAATAATCAAAGTTTTGGATTTGATTCGAAGATAACGAATCGAAATAACCAACAATACGCGAACGATATGTTAACCCTTTTGATTGAATATTTGAGAATTTCACCCGATTGATTTGAACGTCACAAGAAGAATCTTGATAAGTTCTTGATTTGTCCAACGAATAACAAGAATTCGAAAGCAGATTGCCTCTCAATAAATCTCAACAATAATGTTTTCTCTAAAATAAAATAATAGGTCCTATTTATAGAGAACCCATAAAACCTAGCTAAAAATGGAATTATGCCAAAAAAATATAAAAAAAATTCCGTGAAATAGTTTTAACTTAAATAGAAGATTACGCGAAAATTTGGAAAATTCGCTGCCGAAATGAACTATGAGGCCGCATAGTTTAACTCTATGTGGTCGCATAGATCAAACGGAGTTTCGGTAAAGAGCTATGTGGTCGCATGCCCCGGACAACCAAACAACTCCTTCCGTTGCTTGCAACACGATGCTCCAATTGGTTTCAACCATCGACTCTTTCATGAAAGTTGTTCCTTGGCTTTTTAACTTCGATATTTCGTCCACCGTAGCTTGAGCAAGCAATCACATCGCCTCTTATACCCACTTTGCTCTCGATCGTATCATCGGACCTCCTTCAATAATCAACGGATCCTTTCCTAAGCTTGATTTCGACGCGCTTGACTCCATGCTCACATCAGAGGTATTGAGTATGGATGGATAGGCTGCACAATAGATAGAGGCCTCAAAAGTTGACATATCATTAGGTTCTTTATATGATCTACACATTTCATATTTCATTAGTTAGAATTGTTTCAGTAGTCAGCATGTACTGATCTTCAGTATATTTATGGTTTCCATTTACAAAAAAAAGTTGGGTCTCACTGTCTAACAGACATGCTTCCGTTCCTAATGAGAACATATGTTCATCTTTGTATTGATCTCAGCATGGTTACACGACTAACTTATCATCATCTCTTCAATCAATGTTTATACGGAAAAGAAAAAAAATCTCTTGAACTGGAGTTTTTTGGATGAACATAACTATTGTTGCAGGTATCATTTGGTAGTAATGGTAACAACGTAAATGACACCGAGACTGATGTAAAAAGGATGAGGGTATGAATTTCTTGACTCCCACGAAGTGAAGTGCGTCTCCTCGTTGCCTTTAAACTTGCTTATATGTTTTTAGGAAAAATAATAATAATAATAAAATAAAATTATCGTTTAGGTCATCTTGTAGTTGACAGATATTCCTCCTACTTAGTTAAGTTCTTGTTTTGCTTTGCTTTGAAGATGCAATTTGTGCTACACTGATTAATCAGTGTAATACGTGGGAACTATTTGATGTTGGACGCTATCTTCGATATCTATCATATTGATTAATCAGAAAACAATGTAATTTCGAAATGAATTCTTCTGAGAGGAGATTAATGTGAACAGTTTTAGCTACTGATGTTCAATATCAGATTTTATGTTCGCCTTTTTGTGTATGCAGTATGTTCATTATCAAACCTAACCCTGCAACTGAAGCAAGTGATGTATATTTGGAAATGTTCCAATTGATTAGACAATATTTAAGCTAGATGAAGACTATTCAAGTACAACGAATTTGTAAAAAGGCTACTAAACAATCTGGCTTCTGGTTTTGCCCTCAACGACAGAGCCACTAATTGACCCAATGAATTATACATACAAAGTTACGAGAGAGTGGCCTTTAAGAAGGGATTTTGTGCTCCAAGTGGAATTTTATGGCCATATGGTTGAAATTGTAATCCCTTAAATCTCTTAATACAGCTTAAACCTAGGGAAAAACACAGTGCAGTTCAATCATTTTACTTAAAAAGTGTTGAAATATGATTTCAAGGAACATTGTATGGAAAACCAGAGCGATAAATTATAGTACCGAGATGAGAGATCAAGGAGGCTTCTTTTGTACTTTCCTGCATAATCGAAGTTCCTTCTCAATCAGGTTTAAACCCGTGACAGCAATAAAATGCGACTTCTGCCCACTCATAGTACATAGATGAGAGATCAAGGAGGCGACACCCAAGGAATTCAATTTCCCTATTAAGACTTGTCATCGTGAGTAATGTCCATTAATAATGAACAAAGTAAATTCTGATACATTTAGTCCTTTAAATTGTTCATCCTAACATTGATACTGTTGTGTTAATTATGCCCATAATCTTTGTAACAAATTGTTGGGAATTCAATGATCATGTATTGCTCGATATCACTTGATATTAAACCAACCATCGGATTGAGATATTGAAATTATATGACAAAACATGAAGTATATAATAGCATGCAAAAGAAGACAAGAAAATATGGCAGATGAATTATGAGATTTTATTGCACCACAAATAATAAAGATAGAAAAATATTACAATAATCCTAAAAGCTAGTAATCATTTTTCTCACTCTATTCTCACCCTAAATTGTAGAGAAAAGCCATGTATATATAGGCAACTATGTAAGGCGACGTCCAAATCCTAATAGATTATTTGTAATTGAAGTAGAATGCCAACGTGTTAAAACGTGAAAAGGGTTTGGGCCGGATAACCCTGACGCTCGAGCTGTGAGCTAGCGACAAGTCGGTCGCTCTAGCGCCAGGTGGGGGATATGCAAGCGACCAAGTCTCGGGAGAAAATCTGCAGGTGCTGCTCGAGCGGCTAGCTAACAGTAGGCTATCGAAAATGCTACAAATTTTTTTTTTCGATCCACCTCTTCAAGTCCAATACAAGTTCCAACTCTTAATAGGGCTTCCAAATAGAATTTTAACTTGAATAAGACTCAATTAGCATTCCAAACTGAATTCCTCTTGACGTGCACTTCAATTAGAATTTTTCAATTATTTCAACACAAAATTCGGGTTACACTCAAAATCTACATATATTATAGCTAAAACAAGAAAAGATAACCCATTTTTCCATGAAATAAAGTTCAGTCCTATGTATTATCGTTCAGCCTACTCATTAATTTATTTCAACAGGTTACAATTTTCCTTCACCTTTTCAATCCATCACAAGTAAAACCACATATTTCAATTTCATTACAGCGCGGAAAAGTATAATTGCAATTAGCAAAACAATCATATTATAAAAATGTTACACTTCACTAACCTTACGCCTTTCAGCCTGGATAAGTTTATCTGCTACAATCTAAGTACCATGTTCGCCTAGACTCGAAATCCGAGTTGGGTTTACCACTACCCCTATATTGTTAGATTTCTTTTCTGCATCCTCAAATAAAACAGTTGCCCCCGCCTTTTCAACCTGATAAACCCAATGACATTTGAGTTAATTCCCAAAAATACTTCACCTTTCATACACGTGCATAAGATGTAATTAGTGCATGATTCAACTAAGAATCGGAAAGTTTTACTCTACTAAAAACCCAAAATTTAATTAAAAATCCCATTAAAGGTAGGAGGAGAATGGACCTTAATCCAAGAAGAGGGTATAGGAAGAGTGGATCCTTCTTTGGGATCAGTGTATTGTTGAAGCTCCAGCAATTGAGAAGCCAGGGGCCCAGAGAAAAACAAGAATCTTGGTAGTACAGCTCCAACAATGGTGAGATTAACTAATCTTTTGCTCACAACAACTGGAAATCTTTCGCTTTCTGCAATGGCTTGGGATCATAGCTTAACTTAAATCTTCACTAACCAATGCTCTCAACTATATGAATATCCACAAGTTTTACATTATTTAGGGGTTGTTTCATCCCCTGTTTTTTTAACCAAAAAATGCATTTTTACAATAATGTCGTGACGGAGAATGTGTGGTTAAAAAATAAGAAACATTTTTGAATTTGCTTATAATATTGTTTTATTGAAGAAATGTGATTGAAATAGGTCAAAACACTATTCAAAAATGCTTCGTGATGGGAAAATGAGGTTCAAACAAATGCTTAAAAAGAAAGTGTAATATATACCGATTCGCGGGATTCCAACTAATTGAAGGAGCAGGATAAAAAAATTTCACTGATGATGCGACAAGAGCACTATCAATATAACTTATGATTCTCTGGTCGGAAGCTTTTATCCTACCAACTCTAAGAACAGAAAATCGGATATGTCCAACAAATATACAAATATGTAAAAAATCCATGTAATTGAAACCTTAACAAATACAAAGAAAACCCATCATGTCCGTTCGAATCTATACCTCGACCCAACCCAAGAATCATAAGCACAACAGTGTTTCCTTTGGACTTGTGCACTCATTTATATTGTCCAACTTGCTACCTGTTTAATACTACAAAATTTTTACTTATTCCTATTTGAACCTATTTTTTTTTCAAAATGTATCTTGAAATAATATTTTTATGAAAAATGTGTAGTTAAAAAATAAGAAAAAATTTTAGGTTTACTTGTAATATTATTTTATTGAAAATTGTGTGATTGAAAAAAAAATATATATTTTGAAAATAATGACGATCAAATAAGGGCTTACTCTTGTTCATACCTGTCTGGCATAGCATACATTATGTATCATTAGTAGTAAGCACATATCCAATAAATTTATTAATTTTCCAAAATTATTTTACAAGTAATACATAGAATAAAATTAAATAGTATCGACTCTAATTCTTAAAAACTTAAAGCACATTTTCCCCTTAAATCAAACATTCACTCTTTAGATTTACCGACTTTTTGTCTCTCGAATATCCAAGTGATCAATTAATTATTCACCTTGATGCTATATCATATCGACGCGAGTATAAAGCAAGTTATTATTATTAAATTAAAAAAAAAGTTAATATCATAATATACTTCCTTCAACATAGGCCTCCGGCTCCCGTACCTCCCAAGAAAATAAGAAAACACGAGGAAGGTCTCCGTTGCTCTTTTTAAATCTTACTTAATTGGACCACTTTTCTAAAAGAAAGTTACATTTTTCGGCCAGGTTCACGTTGTCACTGTCTTCTTTTCTTTTTATCAGCCAGGTTCACTTAATCGGAGGGAGAAAAAAAAAAAAAATCCTTTACATTTAATAAATATTTATTACTTTTGCTTACTTGAATCTGACAGGTTTAAACAAGATAATAGACAAATATTTTGTGTATTTTTCATTAATTCATTTTAATTTTTTATCTTTAATATTAATTTATTAAGTAATCGATGTTAACATTATCAAAGAATATGAGCCGATTTTACTTCAGAGACGGAGCCAGTACGCGAAAATCAGCATAATAATTACAATTTTAATAATAATAATAATAATAATAATAGTAATAATATTGTTGTTGTTGTTGTTAAAAATGGACCTAAGACCCTACTGACGCCACCTACCCACACGACAAATCAACAAAAGTAGGAAGAGATTACTAGGATCTGGAATTAACTGGATCAGTTCAATCGAGTCGAGGTACATATGAAAGTGGCCAATCGAAGACAAAAGAAAAGGCATCCGGTCTTACTCATGAAGTCACCTAGCAGCTTCCAGTTTTGGACATATCGTTATCAACGTAAGGTCATGGAGCACGTATCCACTCTAATGACAATAACATCATTTGCTTGCTAATCACGTTTTGTCTAAGTCAAGAATGTTCTACGTAGAAATTTATAGTGATGTTACGTGAAAACTCGTAATATATCGATTTTATGTTAAAAAATGTCTACGTAAAATTTGATAGCTTGTGTTATTACAATCATAATCGTTTGCTCGTTTCGACATCACCCGGATGGCTTGAAGAAGAATAAGACAAGCTAGAGTTCTTAATCGAATGAGACGAGGTGAATGAATTTTCCATCCTCTTAGGACAAAATGGAAAACAAAGTCTTGAAGGCCTTTTGCCTTACGAAAGAATTGGGTTTGGATTGCTAGCTCTCATTCATAGAATCAATATTTGAGCTATGAATCGGTCCCAATTAAAATAAAATAATTAATTGGTTAAAGATCAGGAGTTGAAGAGGTGGTCGGTACGACTATGATATCAGAGTCAATTATTATAATATAATACACGCTTTTACCATAGGATGAGATTTGAAAAGTTTACAACTACAATTTCTTGCGAATGAAAGCGTTCAATGATTTGTTCTTTGACCCATACTTGTACATACATGTCACTTTTGAGTTCAAAAATAAAAAACTCCATAAAAATTATGTGTACATAGCAGATAAACTATTATACTAATTTTCTTTATTTTTCTTTAATATCGTTAAATTAAATGTATCAAATATATTGATATTTAGGGTGTGTTTGAGCCACGTTATTTTGGAAAAATGTATTTTGAAATAGTAGATTGATAGAGAATGTGTGGTTAAAAAAAAAGGAAAAGTTATTGATGTGATGGAAAATATTATTTTATTGAAAAATGTCTGATTAAAAATGAGTAGAAGAATGAAAATGAAAATTTTAACGTGCATAAGAGCTTAATTGATTCTAATAATTCTAAAAAATCCTTGCGATATTTTTACATGATGGAAGCTAAAATGAGTAGGGATTAGTGTGCNGAAAAATGTATTTTGAAATAGTAGATTGATAGAGAATGTGTGGTTAAAAAAAAAGGAAAAGTTATTGATGTGATGGAAAATATTATTTTATTGAAAAATGTCTGATTAAAAATGAGTAGAAGAATGAAAATGAAAATTTTAACGTGCATAAGAGCTTAATTGATTCTAATAATTCTAAAAAATCCTTGCGATATTTTTACATGATGGAAGCTAAAATGAGTAGGGATTAGTGTGCTGATGTCAGACTGTGTACGTAAGCATGATGACGTGTAAATGTTATATTTGTCAAAAAGAAGTTTCAATTTCTCGTGTGAGAAGCGCTTTTATGGTCCATAGAACGTTCAAATTAACTCCTGTTAGATATATGGGCTGTAAACAAGTCAACTCGGTAAAATTTAGGTTACTGATGCCAATATACAAGAAAAGCGTTCAAGCTTTGCTCGTTTAGCTCCTGTCAAATTTTTAGTAGATTTTGATAAAAATTGATAAAATATATGATTGAAAAATTGTGGGACCTATGAAATATATGGTTGAAATTAATTGTTGACTTTGAATTAAATTGAAATTGAAATTTTAATTAGTATCAAACGGGAGCTTACTATAATGGGTTTAAATTGAATGAATTTTCAGCTATTGGATTTATTGAAGTTTGTTGAATCGAAAAGTACTGGGATGTGATTTACTTTAATTGTATAAATCTAATATTTAGAGTGTGCTTGAGGCACATTATTTTAAAAGAATGTATTCTGAAATAGTAGATTGATAGAGAATGTGTGGTTGAAAAGAAAGGAAAAGTTATTGTTGTGATGGAAAATATTATTTTATTGAAAAATATGTGGTTAAAAATGAGTAGAATCTATAATAATTTTTTCATATATATATATTCATTCCTTATTGATCCTATTATGAGTCTTTCTATAATTTGTTCTTTTATTTCTCTAGGCATTTCTCTACTTACAATTAATGTTATTGTTTTTAATTTCTTAGAGATAGGTTCTAAAAATATATAACTTCCTTGTTCTTCATCTAATTTATAATACCAATCTGTTTTTGTAATTATTGTTTTCATGATCTCTATAGCTCTGATACCAATTGTGGGGTACTACTTAGAGTGAACAAAAATCAAAATAAATCTATAATCAAAATTATCAAGTTTATTCAAACAGGGGTTTAAAATCTTTCTATACCTTTTTATTTTATTTTATTATTTTTGTTTGTATATTTTTTTTTATTAACGACTCATTAAAGAGTTTTTGGTTGGACTGCTTAGCCATCAATATTCTTTTTAAGGTATGATTAATTTTCAGCTGCATTTTTCATAAATTTTTTTATTTTTAAATTTTTTTTATAATTTTTTAACTACACGTTATTTAAAAAAAATCAATTTTTAAATAATCACCCAGGAAAAAAATGGCTTTTGACTAAAACTTTTCAAAATAATCTCCTTTTTTTATTATCCTTAATTGAACTTACAACATGCCAAGGGTGAATAAGAAGTTGGCTTTTCAAGGGAGTGTATGGACCATTTATTCTCGAGACGCCAAATGGAGTCACAGAATCCATCAATTGACCCAAAATGCTTCCGTTTAATTTCCATTAAAATTATAATTTATTTTTCTTTTATTTTTATCAACAATAAAATGATATTAATAGTAGAATCATAAATTTTTTTTGGATCATACTACATGTACCAAATTTCTTTTATCGAATCTTTTACCTACTATTTACAATGGAGATAGGACCACATTGTCGAAATTTTTAAATATACGCGAGCTTTAGCATTATGTGAGAGGGATAATCCATTATGTACAAACTATTATGTACAAATGGGTTAATTCATTTTTCTTTTTGTTTAAATTATACTTTCCTGAAAATAAAAAATACTATTTCAAAAATTCTATAATTGGAGCAAAATGGGGCCAAACAGGGCTAATCCCACAGCCGCCTTTCACAAGATTCCAATGTAGATGACGAAAGCAGTGACAGAATCAGTCACTCGTGCGGACTGACATCGTACGTGGCTTCCCATGATTCGACCGAATAAGTCTAAACTGCGACCAGCCAATTCAACCCTCTCCCACGGGGTCGAAAACAGATTCAATGTCCCACGTGAGAATAGGGAACTCCCATGTATATATACAACTCTACGGTGCCATTTTCTTTGTTTAAATTCAAAGCAGAGCAGCCGTTTCGATTTGGAAGGTATTCAAGTGTTTGTTAATTTGATCAAGTCTTTCAAGAGAAGAATTTAGTGAATGAAGAGTGATCAGCAGTTGAATTTGCCGGCTGGGTTCAGGTTCCATCCGACCGATGATGAGCTTGTGGTGAATTATCTCTGCCGGAAATGCGCCGGCCAGCCGATTACTGCTCCTATTATAGCCGAGATTGATCTTTATAAGTTTGATCCATGGGATCTTCCTGGTATGTTTGATTGTTTTTGTGGGTCACCTCATTTCTAGCCCGAGTGAGCACAATGGTTTATTGAATATTGTTTGATTGTTACAGCTATGGCTCTGTATGGTGAAAAAGAGTGGTACTTCTTTTCTCCAAGAGACAGGAAATACCCGAATGGATCCCGGCCTAACCGGGCAGCAGGAACCGGGTACTGGAAGGCCACTGGAGCCGACAAGCCGGTGGGGAAGCCGAAAACATTGGGAATAAAGAAGGCACTGGTGTTCTATGCTGGTAAAGCTCCAAGAGGAGTCAAAACTAATTGGATTATGCACGAGTATCGCCTAGCTAATGTGGACCGTTCTGCTGGCAAGAGAAACAATTTGAGGGTACTTACTCTATCATCATTTCTTTCACTAAATTTATGATTAAGATGGACAGTTCACTTGTTATAATCTTGTTCTAATTGCGTTTTAAAGAAATAAATTATTCTATTCATTATAAAACCTTAATCACTCATGTGATCTAGTATCATTAAACCCTTTTGCCTTTCGTGTTTGCTTTTCCTAGTTCAGCACCGTGTAGATTACAGAATCCACCCCCAAAACTATTTTCTTGATTCTACTTGAATTGTGTGCAAGCGTTTCATTTGCTTCTCTTGAATGGAAGTTTTTGAAGCAAATATACTTCAGTGGTGGAATTCTTCTGAAAAAATTATGTGAATCCCAACTATATAACATCTTTCATTGAATTAATGGTGTGACTTTGGGCTATTACAGCTCGATGATTGGGTGTTGTGTCGAATATACAACAAGAAAGGCACTCTCGAGAAGCATTACAATGTCGATCAGAAGATGGTGGAATTTTCAGACAGCGAAGAACAGAAACCGAACATGGAGTCTTTGCAATATAATGGAGTAGTGAAATCACCTCAACAGGTTCAGCTACCACAGCCCATGGCGCCACAGATGCTGAAAGACTATATGCATTTCGACTCGTCTGAATCAGTTCCGAAATTGCATACTGATTCAAGTAGTTCCGAGCACGTGTTATCACCCGAGGTCGAAAGTGCAGCACCAAAATGGAGTGAGTTTGAACAATCCCTTGATAATCAGCTCAATTACATGGATGGCTTTCAAGATGACCCTTTTAGCACACAACTGCAGTTTAATGATCAGCTCTCTCTGTTTCAAGATATGTTCATGTACATGCAGAAGCCATTTTAATTTCATTTGGTCCTCGACATTATAGTAGATTATTAGGTTTAGGTAACTATGTTAATCCATTCCCCCCACCCCCCCCCCACCCCCCCCCCCAAAAAAAA
>CAIGRK010139943.1:0-16725 GCA_903798315.1 Fraxinus greggii
TAGGTGGAAGAGGCCCTTCGGCCGAGGCTTCTTCATAAGTGGACGAGGTCCTTCAGTAGAGGCACAATAATCCGAGGCTCCCTTAAGCTTACGCACATGCTATTTTTAGAGGGCCCTCTAACTTAATGTCACGTTAGTATGTGGGACCCTTCATATCGTGTTCGTACCACGTAATTTACGGTAGTAACAATTGCATTAAAACATCTAAAATGTAACATATATTAGTTTGGTAATTTTAATATCAAATTTCGTAGGTAGCACAATGGTCAAGAGGTTCCACATCCTACCCTGAGGTCAGGGATTCAAATCCCCTCGTTTATTCCATTTAATTTTGGCAAAAATTGTATAATTAATTAAAAATATTTCATAATAAAAATTTTTGGGGGATGGATTCGAAACTGAGACCTTTCGCGTGAATATGCAATTCCTATTAGTTGAGCTACAAACAATTTATAAAAGTAATGGAACTTACCAAGTATATAATTTGAAACTTTATTCATTGTATTAAAAAAAAAAAAAACTTGTTCCGACGGATCCAGCACGCGTGGCCGCGTGGGTCCGCCACTGCCTCCAGGTAAGAATGGCAAAAATTCAACTAACTCGAAACCTGCTGAACAAATTTTGAAGGCGAGGAGAATTACCACTATACAGGATGGATATGGGGTAAGGTCATTGCCCCCGTGGGTACGAAAATCAGTGTCCCTGCCCTCCATCCATCATGTTTAAAGTTAATTCAAATTTAAGTTGTTTATCAAATAAAAGTAAAGAATTTAGCTCATATCTAATATCGATTAAAATCTAAATTTTAATCTAAATCAAGTTAACAATCA
Organism: Fraxinus greggii; assembly: GCA_903798315.1. Taxonomy (NCBI): domain Eukaryota; kingdom Viridiplantae; phylum Streptophyta; class Magnoliopsida; order Lamiales; family Oleaceae; genus Fraxinus; species Fraxinus greggii. The sequence goes on from CAIGRK010139943.1 coordinate 831, forward strand.
ATTTTAACCATATATTACATGGTCTCACAACTTTTCAACCAAATATTTCTGCATTTTTTATCAAAATCTTCTAAAGATATAATTTTAATCCTCATCAAACATGAACTTGTTATTATTTTTAAAGAAAACCTGAGTTATTTTTAATAAATTGGGAAAATGTAATAATATTTACTAACCAAATACATAAAAAACAAAAAATAGACTAAATAAAAAACAAAACAAAAAATGGAGCGATAAATAGGGCAGGAAACCACACCGTCCCATCCCTCTTTAATAGGGTATGGGGACGGGGAAAGTGAAAAAAAAATACCCATGGGACCGAAATGGAAATGGTTGACTCGTCTCATACTCGCCTTGTTGTCATCCTTACCTTTAGGAGTGGACATCATCTGGTCTGAATGGAATCGAACTAAACCAATAAATCTTATAAATGAAATCATTGGTTTCATATCTAACTATAGAACCGTACCAATGAGAATTTTAGAAATAGAACAATTGATTTCATATCCAACTATATAGTCTAACCGAAAACGAACCAATCGGTTTCGATTCAGTCGATCTATTTCTTTATATCGAAAAAAATTATAGTATGTAACCGTTTGTCCAATTGAAAATAGACAAAAATATGAGTATGAAATCACTTATCGTTCTTGTAATCTAATAATACAAAATATCTATTAAACAAGGCAACAAACAAAAATCCACTTCAAAACTTAAGATCAACTTAGTAAAGCGAAAAAATGATAAACTATTAAACATAGCATATACGGTAAAATCTCGATCAAAAATTAATTTTTAAGAAAATTCATATAAAAATAACCTGATTATGTTTGTAATTCTTAAAGATCGTGATTCATATTGGCCCCACTTTGAAAACAACGATAATTTGAATTTTTATGAAATATTGAACTATAAAGATATTTTTCTGATTACACTGCATTAAAACTATGAATTTATAAATATTTATAATTATTTAGACTTAAATTTGAATAACCCATAAAAGAAAGAAAATTGAGTGTATGAAAAATGAAATTTTAACTTGAGATAAATTTTGAGTCTAGTGTTTAAAAATTTATTGTATCTTAATGCAAGTAAAAAGAGAAATTCAAGAAAATCGAATTCACTGTTGGTTCTCAATGCAGTGTCGAGAATCAGATCAGAACGATCGGTTATCGATGTATGGTTTCAAAATCAAATCATTTAGTATAGGAATCAAAGTCAAATCGACCGATTCTATTTGGTTCCGATCAGGTTCCACCGATTCGGTAAAATGCCCACCCCTACGCACCTTTAAGGGCATGCTTAGGAGATTCCGGTTACTGATTATAAGCGTTTTTTAAAATCAAGACTAATCTTTGATGGGCATGAGATATTTTGCCCCTTATGTGTAGGAGATTAATTTTGAGCGTTTATGATCAAATCATTTTTGAGAGATTTTAGTAGGGGCTTTTTAAAATAATCGAACCTATATTTGGAAATTTACTATCCACTAGTTGTGAATATTATTTTAAAAGAATAAAATTATATACTCAAAATCATAAATACTACAATTACTTGAATTTTATACATATTCTAACAAAGCAACTTATACTTTCAGTGGATTTGAAGGTGGGTCCTCATCTCCAACTTATGCTTTCGGTGAAAGGTCTTCTGCTCTATGCTCGTATAGAAAAATGAGCTTAGCCCCTTTCACTCGCTGTCATTAAAGTTATTGTTGTTGTTACCAGGGTTTCCATTCAAATCGACTAATAAGTTTTCAACAAAAACAGATTACTCAAAATCATAAATACTACAATTACTTGATAATTAATTCCTACAATTAAATTAGACACGAACACTGGCTTTAGAAAACCCTAAATCTTGTTTGATGTTTGTTGTACTCAATTTGCTTTTTTTTCTTTAAAGTTATAAAAATGTTTGGGTTTTACTATGCTAATTTTGACACAATGAGTTTTTGAATAGTAACTTTGTTTAAGAATATGTAGTTAAAAGGTAGAAAAGAAATTTATATTTTCGTGAAGAAAGTTTTATTGTGAGAATATGTGGTTAAAAATGAATATGAAAAAAATAAAAGAGTTTTGAAAAAATGATTACAAACAGGGGCTAAGCTGATTGTATTTCTTAGACTATGTTTGACAATCATTATTTGGATAAAATAGAGTTTTGAATAATATTTTTTTTTAGAATGTGTGGTTGAAAAGTAAAAAAAAAAAGTTTTAGATTTACGTGTAAAATATTTTATTGTGTGAATGTGTGATTGAAAATGAGTTTGTAAGAAAAAGATTTTTGAAATAATGATTGTCAAGCAGAGCTTAATTTATTGTCTAATATATTTTAAAATTAAACAAACGGCCCACCACCGAGTGATGGTAGATGTGACTATGTAATTTAAAAGTTCCTAACATGTGCCAGAAATACATATACTAGTCTATTGTATCGTGTTTTGAAATTTTTGGAATGTTCAACTTGACAGATATAGACAAAAATAATATTTAGAGGTTGTTTGTGTTGCGGAAGATTTGCCACCAAAGGTGATTTTCGGGCTCAATTATTGCTTTATACCGAATCAAACACCCAAATCACGACCCGAATCCTTCAACCATCCCACACTCTAGTTGCTTTTAGTTGTACCCACTTAGGGTACAAGGTTAAAGTGTTTTGCAACTACAAAGGTAGTCACAGAGGCTAAGAAAAAAGAAAACGCGTAGAGCACAAAGAAAAAAACAAAGGAAGGCGTTTTCTCTCAAATGAAATGGGGGCAAAACACACACATTAATCACACGACCAAGGAAAGCAGCAATATATAGTTAATATTAGGTATACGAGTAGACCAGTCCAAGTCAACAGATGGACCAAGTAAACCCAGTAATGGGCCAACTCTCATAAGCCTTCCAAGGAGTAAACAGGACGGGCCATGGGCATCTCTAATTAAATTAGGTCGCTTCAAATGACACTAAATAGTTTTCAGGTCGGATCCTCAATTTTAGGTGTCAATATTTATTTCAGTCATCTGGACAATGCCGACTAAAAATTCCAATGACTTAACATCATCGTCCAAGATTTATTGAGTATCAAAACCCAACAAATCTCCACCTTGAGATCCAATCAGCCTACAAGTAATTAAAACACAAAGTTAATACTTACATAATCAAGGTAACTAATAAAATTAGGATCACGGACCTAACCTCGTGTTTCGGACTCAAAACACATGCTATACTTGATCCATGTACTTATAAGGGCTAAGGTCAAGAAATACCCAAGGAGAAGCAAGTAGTCATAGTAGTCAATCAAGAACATATAAACATGTGATGGAGATATAACATAGGATAATAAATAGATCTTTCAAAACTTGTCCATACAGATAACAAACTAACACCAAATTAATCAATCAAATGGCCAAATCCATACGAAGCAAATGTATAGACGACCCCATGAAAATATCTCATCATACTTATCATATCTCATTTCGTGTCGCACGCACCTCGAGAACACATATCCATTCTTATTGTCCACCGTACTCACTAGATCCTTGAGGCTCAAGATGTCGAGTGCATGTACGAATACACTATACACATGCACCGACCATAAAAAAAGGTACGAGTGATGTCCAGTAAGTTGAAAATGTTGTTGAAATAGAACATTGTATGAATATTCGGGAAAATACTTATAATGTCCATTTGTGTACTATCCTTAATGTTTTTGGTTGATTGTATAGTTCAGTGATTGATTGTAAGCTTCAAATCGATATGAATGTTTGGTTATTTTACTATTGGCATGTTATTTAATTCGGTTATGTTATTACTGATGAGATTTGGTAAATGGTTTCTTGTTATTTTAGTAGCTCTTGTATTGTATGTTTTATCATTGTGGAACTATCATTCCGAACAAATGAAATGTCAAACGTCAAGATTAACAGGCACCGCATGTCGAGAACTGCATTTCAAATGTTAAAAACTTTATAAAATGTAGAGAACAAATGAAATGTCAACAATACATGAAAACCAATTAATCGAAAGTTAAAATGTTAAAGAAATTAAATGAAGAGTTAAATGAAAACAATTGAAGATGCAAACTCTTATCACTAATTAACAATTTTATTAGGTGTGAAATAAATATGGTAGTGCATTAAGGTACAAGCACAAGTTCTCGAACCAATTTCAATCCAATGTAATGACATAGATCTCTTTTTTGTCCGTTGTTGAAGGTATGTAGATATCATTAAACCATTATTGTAGTGTCATTCTCATCCTAAGTGGGTTGTTATTGCCATGTTAGCGTAATTTAAATGATTTGAAACGGTTAGATTATCTTGGATCGCCATTTGTGAACACTTCCATTAACGAACTTCTCGAAGTTGGCATGATTTATGTTAAATCAATGGCGACGCTAGTATATTTTGACAATTCTGAACATCCTTTAATTTCGAATTGTCGTTGTGTTAAAATAGGCCCATGATTTTATAATAGTTGGAAGTCGACCGAGTAATTTAACGTATCGAGACTAAGCTTTTCGAAAATTTATTCTATCAAGATTAAGCTTTTCAAACAATTTATTATTCTTCGGTTCTCAAACAACTTCCACGTGTCGTTCATGTTGATAAATGTATCATTGTGCTAGACAACGAATCACATAACATTCCCTATACGTACATGCCATCAATACAAATAAGATCAACTAACACCCGAATACTTAAAACGAACATGCTACCGCACACAATATATTAAACACTAAACAAAAAATGTAGTCTTGCTTCACCTATTTTTTAACATTATTCTCCACATTTGGAAAAAAAGGTCAAGAATTACATTCATTCTCGACGTTTACAAAATGTCGAGAACGATATGTCAAGATTGCACTTTACCATATCATTTATCATCTTCTTCAACTTCATTCACCAATTTTTTGAAAAGAAATCATTCCACCATTAATGACATTGTCAATACACACTATCTTGTATTCCTATCTATCAAAGTTATTTAGCACTTGTTTAAGTCCCATTTTTTCAAACTCCATTTTTCTCAAAACTCATTTCATACGTTCTTTCAATAAAATAATTTTACACTCAAATTCAAATTTTTTCTACTTTTTAACTATACATTTTCCAAAAATTTACTATTTCAAAATATATTAATCCAAAAAATGGGGCTCAAACAAGGCTTAATAAGGTTGTCACGCAATGATAGAGGAACACACCACAATGAATATGATTATTTTTTTTAAATACTCCAATAATTTTACAATAAATATTGACTAATCTTTGTTAGTATTAATGAATTTTCTACTACTACTACTACTACTACTACTACTTCTCCTTCTTCTTGGAAAATAATTGGTCCAATACCTAGTAGATAATGTCAACAAATGAACCTATTAGGTAATAACTAGCACCATTGTAGATTCTCATGGAAGCAACTAGTCGGCCTCGAAATTCGTGACAAGCTTCAAAAAAATTTATTTTGGTTTATTTTTCGTTTAGGGTAAAATAAACATTTTCGTATCAAATTTGGTCATTTTTGCAAGGATTATCAAAATTAGATATTTTTAATTGACAAAAATGAAATTGTACATTTTGTAAAGAGTAATGCTATTTAGCCCCACTAAGATGACAACCCCAGTTCAGGTTGCGTTAACGTGACATTAAATGATAGGTGAAATTATATAAGTCGTTTAATTCTCTCTTTTATTTAACTTATCATCTAACGCCACCCAACATGGACTTGTAACCTCAATGTGGCTACATACCATTACTCTTTTGTAAATTCCCCTTTAAAATTTTGTGACATCTATGCAAAATCCCCTTATTAAAATTTATGGTTGACTTTGATCTCAATTTTTTAACAGCTTTTTAAACTATTTCAAACAAGCACTTTTCAATAACTGCATGCAACTCTTCAAAGTTCTTTTTTCTACATACTCATTTTTAACCACACATTCACACAATAAAACACTTCATATTAATTCAAAATTTTTTCTTACTTTTTAACCACATATTATCCAAAAAATCACTATTCAAAACTTCAATTTATCAAATAATGATTGTCAAACAGGGACTAAAACTGATTGACACTTGAAAAATATTATTTTACTCTCACATGATCAAAGATTTGAGAAATACGGAGTTAAATTAGTGGTTTATGGTCATCAACTTATTCGTTGACACTTTAGATGTATGCGTTGATTCATGTTGTTTGATTATTAAATACGTAATTTTTTTTTTCGTATTTTATTTATTATATAGTTTTCAAAGTTGGCATTTGAATCAACCTGGACGGAAATGCAAATTGTATCACGGGCTCGATTTAGCTTATTCAATTTATTAAATACATGTTCTTTAGTGTATGTTTGATTTAGTTAAAAAAGTTGATAAAAATTTAAGTCAACATTATGCACATTTCATTGAACTCCTATTTCTTAACTTAAATTCTATTTGTTTTGTTAAAAAATAAGTGAATTGATTTGGATTAAAATCAAATTAATATCTCAAGTCAAAATCAACATTTAATTTTATCAATACATATCATGGAATCCACAACTTTTCAAGAATATATTTCATCAATTATTATTACTAAAATTTTTATTTTAATCTACTTCAAAAGAGGGACTAATTAAATGATATGAAGGAATCAAGTAAATAAAATAAAAAGGGAATTTTAATTACATTGTTTATTTAGGGAACTTTCATTTAACTCGATCTCAAATGACAATTTACGTAGTTCAAAAATAAGTATGAACGTTGAGCTCGATGAATATAAATCTTTTGACCCGTAATGGAGTCAAGTAATTTTATTGAGACGGGTCAATAATTAAGTTCTTAAATATTTAAAATAGATAGAGAAAATTAATTGCCATGAATGTTTAGGTATATTACTGAATGTTCCATATAGTAGTAGTAGTAGTAGTAGTAGTAGTAGTAGTAGTAGTAATAATAATAATAATAATAATAATAATAATAATAATAATAAATGCCTACGCAGATAATGATAAGCAGGGGTGGGAAAAAAAATCGAAAAATCGACCAAAGTTGTTGACATCCGACCTGACAACTTAATTAAGACCGTTTATTATATGCACTTTGCTCATGATAAATTGAGGTCGAATCTGCAAGGTCGGCTCGTACTTACGACTGTCGTGGTTTAATGGGGCATAATGATTGTAGATTCCTTACAAATTGATGAAATATTCAATCAATTAATGACATTCATAAGGAATTACGTCAGCGCCCACCAATCCCACCAATCATATGTTATAACTTTGTTCTCTAATCAATTCATTAATTACTGGGGACCCCTTTTAAAGTGGCTGTATAATTGCTTGATAGAGCCGACCTCGGTAACCAATAGGGATATGCCATTGGCATACTTTCTCAGTTCGGTATTATATGTTGATTTGACAACAACCAATCGGGGCTAAAGCCATCGGTACAGATTCTCAAATCGACACTGTTGTTGACAAGACATGAATGAGAAAGATTCAGGCCTATGTTTCCTATAAAAAGGGGCCCAAGAACTTCATAAAGAGAGGGGTCCTTTGAAAAAAGGAAACTTGTAGTTCATAAGCAATTATCAATAAAAATCCTTATTTTACATTAAAAGTTGGCTGGAATTTAGTTCTTACAGTTTTCGACGTCAACAATTTGGCGCTAGAAGGAAGGGCCCTGACTTGTAGAAGCAGCCCTATCTCCCCATAAAACTCACGAGAAAAAAATATCGTCATGGATGATATTTCAGTATCAGAGAATCAATCCCACACTCATTCTGAACAAACCAATATTCACAAAATATTGGAAGGGGCCGAGGTCAAAACGAAGCGGCGACCCTCAAATGACCATCATGAGAGAAGCCATTAAAATGTTGACAAATGCAGTCAACAAACAGGAGTAAAACCAAACTCACGTTCTTCCACTCGATACTGAGGTAGAGTTCTCACGCAGGAAATGAACCAAACGACCTCCTACCAGGAAGGCTCTCCATATCTCAGAAGAAGAATCTTCCAAAAGTCGAACATAAGAGATCAGGCGTTCTCCTGCTACAGTATTTTGTACTAAGTGGGTAGAAGCTGAACTACTTGCTAAGATCACCGAACAAAAGACCACGGATTTCATATGGAAGTCCATTGTGTGTAGGTTTGGAATACCTAATTCCATAGTAACAGACAATGGAAAGCAATTTGACAATGCTCGCTTTACAGATTTTTGCGAGGGACTTGGCATACGAAAGTATTTCTCCACGCCAAACCTTCCTCAAGCTAATTTGCAAGTTGAAGCAATCAATAAGATCATCAAGCATACCTTAAAAGCAAAACTTGATGCTCTTAAGGGAGGATGGGCTGAGGAACTCCCTAGTGTATTATGGTGTTATCGTACTACACCCTAGGAATAGCACTGGAGAAACCCCTTTCTATTTGGCTTTTGGGGTGGAAGCTGTGATCCCATTGGAGGTAGGAATTCCTTCTATTCGAACAGCAATGTAAAAAGAAGATGAGAATGAGAAAGCTTTGCGTGTAGAATTAGATCTAATAGAGGAAATGAGAAATGAGGCTGGAATTAGAAATGTTGTATACAAACAATGCAATGCAAGATACTACAATCAGAAGGTCAGGAAATAAGTATTTGAGGTCGGTACCTTGGTACTAAGGAAATTTTTCGTCGATATTAGAGAATATGGCTCCGGATCCCTAAGACCTAATTGGGAAGCCCCTACAAAGTAACTAGAATAATACTCAAGGGAGCCTACGAGTTGGAAGATATGAATGGCAGACCTCTGCTGCATCCTTGGAATGCAGAACATCTCAAGAATTATTACTAGTGGGGAGTGAATGTATTTTGTACTGCAAATTTATAATAAAAGTGTGTGTTCTATTAGAAAAATCACAAAGCTTTGCTCATTCATAAGCTGAACTAAGGTTGTATGTGCTACAATATTTAGATGAATTTCCATTAAGGAAATTGCCAAGCTTTGCTCGTTCGCAAGCTGAATTAAGGTTGCATGTACTGCAACACTTAGACGGATTTCCTATTAAGGAAATCACAAAACTTTGTTCGTTCGTAAGATGAACTAAGGTTCCATGTGCTACACTTAGATGAATTTCCTATTAAGGAAATCACAAAGCTTTGCTCGTTTACAAGCTGAACTAAGGTTGCATGTGCTGTAACACTTAGACGAATTTCTTATTACGGAAATCACGAAACTTTGCTCGTTCGCAAGCTGAACTAAGGTTGCATGTGCTGCATTACTTAGACGAATTTTCTATGAAAGAAATCATGAAGCTTTGCTCGTTCGCAAGCTGAACTAAGGTTGCATGCTGCAACATTTATGCGAATTTCCTATTGAAGAAATCAAGAAGCTTTGTTCGTTCGCAAGTTGAACTAAGGTTGCATGTGCTGCAACACTTAAACGAATTTTCTATTAAGGAAATCATGAAGCTTTGCTCGTTCGCAAGCTGAACTAAGGTTACATGTGCTATAATACTTAGGGAAATTTTCTATTAAGGAAATCACAAAGCTTTTCTCTTTCGTAAAAGCCAAACTAAGGTTGCATGTGCTGCAACACTTAAACAAATTTTTATTATAAAGGCAAACTACATTGTGTGCAGAATAAAAGATGAACTAATATTCATTAATTAATAATAAAATCTTGGAAATCATTCAATATTAAACAAAAATAATGTTTGAGAAAAAGCACTAAGTAAATCCTAAGGAAGAGATGGGTCTTTTGGAGCTTGTATATCATCTTCAAGGTCTTCATCAGTATGGGTAATATGAACTCCAGTTGCCTCAGACAATCTTTGGAGCTCCTTCTTCTGCTCCTCCAGAGATTCCACCAAGAAGGTCATATCAAAATCTGGCCTTTCCTTGCCAATATGCTTCACAAGCTCTTCCAAGGTCACGACATAAGCGTCCTGAGCTAGTGCATCAAACTCAGGAGAGACCATCCAAATTTCAACTGCCTTAGAAGCTTTAGCTTCAGCTTCTTCACCCCTTTTGGTGGCTTTTTCAGCCCTTCTCGTAGCTTCATCAGTCCGAGCTCGCTCCTCATCAACTCATGTTTTTTCTTCTTCAACCCTCTTTTTCTCATTGGCTGCTCGTTGGTAGCCTTCTTCCCCTAAATCTGCAGGGTCTTGTTGTCATCCATAAACCTCAATTCCGAGGCTAATTTTGCTTCCAACTCAACTCCCATTTTATTGAGGCGATGCTCATAATCTCTCTTTCTCCGTGAACCTTGCCCTTTCAGCCTCCATACTTTCAAATAAGCCTAAGACTTGGTTCTTAACCTCAAGCATTTTATCTAGCTTGGCATTGACCTGAGAAAAAGAAAAGTAATGTTAATTATATAAATGTATATAATAAAATTAAAATAAAAGTAAGAAATTTCTGAACTGGAGCAAATTAACTTATCATCCACAGATATCATATACAAAATTGATCTATGACTGTAGAGCTAAGCTGAGATAATTGCCTCACCTACATGCATCTCAGCTAAGAATTGTTTCTCCCACTCGTTCCAGCTCCTAGTAAAGAGGTTGACAAATTCTCTAAGAGGAAAGAGAAATAATGCTGTAGATTTCGTGGACGAGGATGGAGCTTAGAGGAATTCCAGAAAGATATTAGGTCAGTGGCCCTTCAAATTTTTGACATTTGGCCTTTGCAAATCTGGGCACCTTTCCTGCGACCTCAAGGAGCCAACTTCGGCAATTGTTGGGACTGAAGGTGGTGCCTGGTTGATTTTTGGAGAGGCACCAAATGTGAAGACCTCTCGGAGCTAAGGCCATTGAAGTAGGCTTTGCCAGTGTTTCCATAGATCAGCGACGTTTCCTGCTCAATCTCAACTTTTCCAGGTCGTCTCACAATTTTAGCTGGAGCTTTCCTCTTTTTGCCTTTGGCAGCAGCTCCTGCTTTTGCTGCTTTGTATCCCAACATCTCTTGATCTTGATGTAAAACAGAAGAAACAATGGGTATATGTTAGTTTTGCACTCGGGGCAAATACTAATTAAAATACTTACTGGAAGAAGTTGGGATAGAGGTAGAAGCCCTAGCTGAAGTTGAGGCGGGAGGAAGAGACTGGAACAACCCTGTTTGAAAGAGGTTAGAATCTGATATCACGAACTTGCAGGACCTCTGTTTCTTTGGGAGAGCTCTGATTACGTTAGCTCATTCTTGGATTGCCGAGGTCAAAGTCACCTTCTTGTTGTCTATAGATAGAGCCAAATAAGTTAAGAATATGCTTATAAAACAAAGTGCAGAAAAATACAAAGGTTATATTCACTTAATGGGTGATAGAGAGTAGGAACTACATCTTCCCTATTCACCTCGACGGGGTAAAACTGTTACTCTCCCAAAACGTAAAAGAACTCATAGTTCAATTTCTTTATTGAAGAGGGAGTATCTAAAACTAAAGGACCACCCGTCCTGGGCATAACGATGGCATACCACCAACTAGAGTTCTTCACGTCCTCCTTAAAGGTAAAAAGGGAGTTGAATTGTGCTATGCTTAATTCTGGATGATCTAATTTACCTCACAAAAAGAAAGTGCAATTAATGTTCTTCAGCCATTGGGGCATAACTGGGTAGGAGCTATTCCCCAAATACGAATAATTCTAGGGAAATGAAGTCTAAGCCCAGCATTCAGGATGACAGAATTTAAAGTCATACATCCTACTGGTGGAGCGTTAGCTTGGTCAAATGAGGTGGGAATCACTAATTCTACCGAGCTGGGAATACTAAATTTGCTCTTATGCTCACCAGCATATCCCCCGTAACTACTGACCTATATGAGTTTGCCTCCCATTCATGTGAACTTCCCTCATCTCCCTCATGAGACCCGACCTCTTCCCTCTCAGTGTTTTGTTCCATATTTCTAGGCTGACCTAAATCTTCTGGGTAAATTAGAGAGATTAGGACTAGAGTTAATATCTCTTGACAGTCCGAACTCGCTGAAGATGTGGATGTGGAGGATATTATTTCTTCCTGTTGATTACCCCAGGAATGAACCTTAGATTCATCCGAGCTCATGCAAATGACCAAGGAGGAAATACAATAAAAAAGAAAGGTATTTTCTGTGAAAGGAAATACCTGGAAATGGACGACCTCACTCAAAAATCAATGAAAATCCAACGAAAATGTGAAGAATTTTTTTTTTTTTACTTCTATGAGAGAAAATTTGAAAGTAAAAGTGAGAAAATAAAATGAAAACCCATATTTAAAGAGAGGGGAGGTGAAGAGGCAGAATCTGGACTGTTAGATAAAAAAAATGGAGGGAAAATGAATGGTTAAATTTACCATTCCAAAACGGCGTCGTTTTGGTGGAAGCTTCCAAAAGAAGTTACTGAATATGCATGATAGCTCACCAAATTAGACTGTGGCACACGTCCAACCATTTATTGATGTATATAGAAGAACGAGCCAATTTTGATCAAGGCCAGTTGTCACTAAAGAAAGCACCGACCTGGGGGTTAACTATTAACATCCGACCTAACAACCTAATCAAGACCGTTTATTATATGCACTTGGCTCATGATAAATTGAGGTTGGATCTGTAAGGTCGGCTGGCATGTATGACTGTCATGGTTTGGGGGACATAATGATTGTAGATTCCTTACATATTGACGAAATATTCAGTCAAATAATGATATTCAGAAGGAATTACGTCAACATCCATCAATCCAACCAATCATATGTTATAACTTTGTTCTCTAATCAATTCATTAGTTACTGGAGACTCCATTTAAGGTCGGCTTCATAATTGCCTGATGGAGCCGATTTCAGTAACCAATAGGGATATGGCATTAGCGTACTTTCTCGGTTCAGTACTGTATGTTGATTTGACAACAACCAATCGGGGCTAAAGTCATCGGCACAGATTCTCAGCTCGACATTGTTGTTGACAAGACATGAATGAGAAATATTCAGACCCATTTTTTCCTATAAAAAGGGGGCCCAAGTACTTCATAAAGAGAAAGGTCCTTTGACAAAAAGAAACTTGTAGTCCATAAGTATTTATCAATAAAAATCCTTATTTTATATTAGAAGTTGGCTTGAATTTAGTTTTTATAAATTTCGAAGTCAACAAAAGTGATCAAACCAAACCGAGTAAGGTCAGTTTGAATCAAAAAATCGATTTGGTTTGATTAATTTTAACCATAAAAAATCGGGTCGGAACCTGTCAATTAACCAACCCAACTTGCTAATACATTTTTTTTATTTTTTTCATTTTAAATTCATATTTTTAAACTTTAAAAATTAATAATAAAAACATAAATATTATTCTTTCTCAAATAATTTGTTTACTATTTACATTTTTTTCTACCAATACTCTAAATTCCAAAAGAAAAGAAAAGCAAGGAGAATAATTGTTATTGTAAACTCCAAATTTAGATTGTAGCCTTGCTTTTAATTTTGATGTAATTGTTCGTTAATAACTATCGAATATATAGAATGATTTTGAGAAGATAGACTCTTTACTATTTACATTATATATATTATTAATACGTACTACGCAAACAGAAAAAAAAATCATATATATGTCTAAACAAAATTTTTAATCCAAAATAAGTAAACAAATTTTTTTAACTCGAACAAATGTTCAAACCGACAAACCAAATCAAATCGATTTGGTTTGGTTCGGTTTCAATAGTGGATTGGATCGGTTTATATTGAAATTTAGTCAAAACAGTCGTTTTGATTCCTGGTTAAGCTCAAAACTAACTCAAATCGAACCATGCACAGGCCTAAATTGATAAGTCTAAGTAATAATTTTCTATCCTTTAAATATTATTTTAGCACGTGACATCAACAAAAATGCATTCAACCCAATTTTAACAAAGTTAAATACAACTCAGGGCTAAGAAGATAATTAATTTAGATGGATTCAATGATCAAAAAGATCAACAGTATCTCACACACCAGTTTTAAATACTCCAACTTGAATTGAAGTTCTCGGAGGATAATTCGTTAACATTATATCTAATATATCTATTGCAAGCCTAGATGTGGACAAAATAACCAAACCAAACCAGAATCAAACCATATCGAACTGTTCAATTCAATTCGGTTCTTAAAAATAATGGTTCTGGTTCTGGTTTTGATTCAGTTCTAGTTCTAGAACTAAGAACCAAACTCAATACTCAAATTATATATATATATATTTACAAATTAGTGAATCATAATTCACACAAAAAATACTTAAAATTCAATTGAAAACCAGGACAAAAAGATCATATACCTTCGATTTCTCATTTCTCAATGTGGAAACTATAGTCTACAATTCATTTTTTACTTTCTCACATCGGCTCTCACATGGAGACCAACAATTACCACCTGCTGTTTACCGTCACACTCAGTTACCACCTTTACTAGATTTCTGAAATTGAAATCTCAATCTTTGATTTTTCTTTCTCAAATATTCTTTCTCAATCAGGAACGAAACTAGAATCAAATCAAACCGAACCAAACCAGAACTGAATGATTCAATTCCGGTTTGGTTCCATATTTAAGAAAAAAAACTATTTGGTTCCGTTATCAAAAAATTATTGGTTCATAGTTCGGTTTTGTTCTCTTAGAACCAGAACCAAATGGAACCATGTCCACCCCTAAGTACATCTAAAGCGTTAATACATGCAATTTTTTTATTTTTTTTATTTTCTAAATCTTCAAAAGGAAATGGAGCGTATAAAGAACCTGGTCCCATTTAAGAGGCATATATTCTTGGAGAACATATAAACATAAAACAATGTAAAATCTTAAAAAAGGTTTAGGTACCTGAAATGTTGAAAAATGAGATATCAATAAGAAGTTGTTGTGAGAAAAAAATAGAATCGAAAAGAAAACGTTTACGATAATACTTTTATACATGATGTACCTCTTTATGTTATGAATAGCGATGATATCGAAATAACTTTGTCGAAACACATCGATTGAAGAAATTATTGACCAAATAAACACAATTATAGCAAAACTAAACTTATTAGAGAGACCTAAATTTTATAGACCTACCATTCGAACACCAAAAGGTATATATTTATGCAAAAAGTAAATGAGAAAAGTGAAGTCGTAACATGTAATATACGACCCTCAAAATAATAAATTTCACAAAAACCATGGTGGATGCAATCCCAAGTCTATATATGTCATCCGAAGATGAAATTTGAAATGCAATTATAGTCAATTCATATGGCATGACTATTAATGTTTCCTTGAAGTATTTTATATGCATGAAGCATATAATCCAAGTGATATTATTATGAGGGGAGTAAATTCACGTTGTACATTTTTTTAATGGCAAGATTTGTAATGAGACAACTTTTGTAGCGTACTCATAAGAATAATGTATTATTTTCTTTTATTAGAATTTCTTCCACAAGGTTTTTCCTATTAAAGTTTTAATGAGGCATATTTTTTGTGTAACGATATACATAACCTACAAGATATTTACCCTCAAAATAATACGCATCTGTTTGATTCAAAGATGAAATTTACGTGGAAAGAAAATGAATTGCAAGGAATTGAATTGGCTAAAACTTATTTTACTAGGAATTTTCAATTAATTGTATTTGATTGGTATAATTTTTTACTTGGAAAATGTTGAAGTTTTCTATCTTTTGGTGTTCATTTGGCTTTATTTTTCATGAAAATCGTCAATTAAAGGGATATAATTTCTTACAATTGGGGATATAATTTGTTTGGATTGCAAAAAAAAAAGAAAAAAATTGGAAAAAATTTGGCGTTCGTTTTACTTTGTTTTACATGAAAATTGTCAATTAAATGGATGATTTTTTATATTTATTATTTTTATTTTTTTTACAATTAGAGGATAGAATTTGTTTCTATTGCAAAAAATAAAAAATAAAAAAGGATGGAAAACCAAAAACCACCTAAAAAGTGGGAAACCAAATTCAACTAAAA